>JAVGVS010001598.1:0-17982 GCA_032718565.1 Distichodus sexfasciatus
ATACATACATATATACATATATATTTGGCAAATTCACTGTGCACTGCTGAATGTAAGCCAGCACAGTACCTGTTCGGTGTGGTCCTGGTGGAAGTACATCCCTGAAGTGTTCAGTGTCACCTGTCAGTCTCCAGCCCCGTGATGAAGAGTTTCTGCCCCCTGCTGGCCGCTAGATCGCACTACTGTTGTTGCGGCCTTAAAACCTGCTTTTTAATGTAGTGCCAAAAAGATCTTGTGAATGTACCTGAGTTTGGGAATATCATTTAAAATGATTTCAGGCACAAATTTGTTTTTAACTCAAAAATACATCAAGGAACAAAGTCGTCCTTAGAAAAAAAACTAAAGTCTGGGCTGAGTTTTATCAATGAGGAACCAAACTCGATACAGGAACGGTGCATCATTATTTTATTACAACATGAGAATGATATAGACAAGTTTTCTATCAAGTAAGAAAAAAAGAAGAGAAAAAAAAAAAAAATAGATTTTTCACGAAAACAGAAAACCAACACTGGCACCTTGGGGGTCTTTAATCCGGCCAGTACATTACTGTGGCAGTGAGGATTTGCTCCCAACGTTTCAATTTTCCTCCTGGTCCATCAAGACATTATCGTCTGAGGGGAACCCTGTACTGACCGGCCTGAATGATGGTACTCCAGGTCTCCGCTTGACAGTCATAAATAGCCACTATATGAAGAGTCATAAAGTTCATAAAGTAGGAACAGAGGTAAAGATGTAAAGTAGATTTGGTCCATTTCCAAAGTCACAGCTCATTCTTGTGACAATATACTAAAGTGTCTGGTAATAATAAATACGTCCTGCTTCAGATGAGTGTCCTGCTGCTTGTCTGCCTGGCTCTTTTCTTCTGGGCTGTACTGATCCGGTTGTGATTGACCAGCTCATTTCTAGAATTTACAGCAGTGTTTCTCCTCTGGTCCTCAACAGCCTGCACACCCTCAATCCTACAGCAGTAATTCGGCTCATCAGGTACACAAGGTGTGCTGTGGTTGGGGAATCCTGAATCAGTGAAGAACTTTGGGGTTAGCAGGGCCGAGTAACGTGGCTCCACTATCTCTCTGATTAATCCGGACTCTTTTGGACTGGACTATTCCAAATTTGAGGTGACCAGGTCAGTTTTAGGCTCTACTGGTTCCATGGTTCTCTCTTTATTTGTCCTCAGCCTTGACGGACTACTTCAGCAGGACTGGTTCATGATGGCTGGTAGAGATGATGAGGGGGTTAGGCAGGACCAGATCAAAAAAGCGTGTGGTCAGTAGGCAGTGTGTCCAGCATCAGTAATCGTCTGTTGCAGACTCTGAGGTAAGCACTGTCCTCCTACGTCCATCTACATCTTCAGGGACATCTATGTCCTTCATGTCCTCTTTATAAGGACTTCCCTCTTAAAGCCTTTGGATGCCGTAGTTCCATTAAACTAGTTTTATGTACATCATATTCGCATTCATGTACATTGTCTCCTTTTTGGATTAAGTGCTTCAAATTTGGGATAAAAATAATAATAATAATAATAATAATAATAATAATAATAATAACAATAATAATAATAATAACAACTGATCCGCTGGTCAGACCCGGCACGACTGCCCTGGTGAAGCTTTGTTCTGGTAGTCCAACTTGTAGCACGCAAAACAGACTTGGAGTGTGTGAGTTGGTCAGCTACATTGGGTTAACACACACTTCGTATAACACACACACCACACAGTGAGGTTCAGGTAGTGGGTTGAGCTGAGAGGTGTAAAATGAGTGTGCAGATGTGTTTAAAAGTGGACATTGTGACTGCATGTGTGTGTGTAGTGTGTTGAGGTGGCAAGCTCTACCACCCCCTGCTGATTTGGAACAGGATAGCGAACGCTGTGTGTGTGTTAGGAGACGGAGTCGGGGCAGTGCTGAGCTTCCGCCTGCTGTGTGTGTGAAGCCGGCTCTTCCGCATGGCCAGTTTCTCCTCCCAGAATGCCCAGCTCCATGTCAGGGAGGTCCTCTTCTAACGGGGCACAGGCATCGTCCTCACAGTACAAACACTCCTACAAACAAACACACAGATTTTAAGACCGTTGTGCATTCTTGTCATTACAAATATTAGCATAAACACAAACTTCACTCTACTTTGGAGACACTTTCTCCAGATAATAATGATTTCTTATATGCTTTTAAATACAAAAATCAACTGGGATGCTGATTTTTGCCCCAGTCTGCCATTCTGTAGAGTTTTGTGAAATTTGTCCCAAACGGTGGTCTCACAGACGCACCTTGATGTCGATAGCTTTGGGCAGGCCTCCTCGTCTCATCCACGGGTGTTGCTCTATGAGTTCTCTGCGCTGCTCCGAGGTGAAGCGAGGCTGACTCTTCTGCATTCGCCTCAAACGCTCACGATCATCACGCAGAACCTTCTCCATGTCCCTGCAACCACACATACACACACACACACGTTCAGGTGTTGGTTTCTGGATAAATAAGGCAGTAAATTGTAGGAGTGTAACAATACATCAATCTAGATCGAAACATTATTACAATTATCATGAGCCCATAGCACCGCTCCAAAATGAAAACACTGATCAGACATCATACACATTTTAACGTCACTTTATATTCAACAGGAGGTATATTTTTATTAAATGAGAAAATTGTTTTACGTTTAAATGTCTTATTGAGCTCAGGAATAAAAATGTCAAATGATATTTGAGTTGCATTTTGTGATTTCATATGAATGGAAGTGATGGTGTTAAATCAGCATACGATATTTTCTCAAATCGATCATTGTCTCCCGAATTGAATCAAATTCAAACTGTATTGTAGCAGACTAAATCTATATCACTGATCAATATCAAATCAATATCATGATTAACTGAACATTTTACCTCAGTGAGAAATGTTTAATGAACAATTATTTTGTTACATGTCAGTGAACTCGTAGCTCACTGACAAGGACTGTCGGGCTGTGCAAAAAACTGAACTGAATCGAATCAAATCATGATTCTTTCTCTGTCAATTCAAAATCGATTCATGCATTCCAAAAAAATCGATTCATATTTTTCAACTAACGTAATGGCACTAGTTTACTTTGGGAAAAATAACTCAAAAACAGCAATCTGGAAACACATTCATCTATGTATTGAATCATGAATCGCTTATGAATTGTGAATCAATATTAAATCGAATCGTGGGCCCAAGAATCACAATCGAAACAAATCATGAGATTTTCTGAATCGTGCACGCTTAAGGACTGTACTGTAAATATGCTCAACTGCCAAATCTAGGATATGTGTTCTAATAAAAGAGTCCATCTTCGTGATTTTAAAATAACTGAAGGAAACACACAAACAGTACCTGAATCTGAATGTCAGTTTCATTTTTGATTAATTGGCCAGCCCTTATTCCTCACAAAAACGTGCCACTCTGATGTGTGGTCACTCACCGTGCTGGGAGCTGGTAGGTCATCATCACCTTGTCGTCAGCGTTGGCCATTAGCAACCAGAGTGGTTCCTGCAGCACATACTTAAAGTTCTGTCCATCTTCTTTTTGCTTGTTCTTGTGGTCGTTTTCGGAAGAGTCCACACTGCCAAAGTACTTGCTTGTGTTGCTGCTCCCTGTGTGACGGTGATACAGGAGGGTTTAGGGCGATTATTTGTGATTGTGAACACAGCACAGCACAGCACAGCACACAGTGCACCACAACCGAACGTGAACTCTGCATTTGACCCATCCATGTAGGAGCAGTGTGTAGCAGCACCCAGGGATCAGCGGTTGGTACCGTCCCCAAGCACTGCTCCCTGGGCGCTGCACGTCAGCTACCCACTGCTCCTTAATGAATGGGTCAAATGCAGAGTTCACGTTTGGTTGTAGTCAAGTCCCGACTTTACCAGTCTGGGACACGAACCGGCGACCCGACGATCACAAGGCCAACTCTATGACCGTTACACTACCAAATGCCTTGCTGGTAATGCGAGGGTGATGGTTGGGTCACCTGTGCCACTGTTGGAGGTGTTGCAGCCGTGGGAGGCGGAGCCTGTGGAGGCGGAGGTGGCCGATCCTGTCCCCGAACACGAGTCTTCCTGCATCAGCATCTCCATCAGATCGCTGGACGAAGAATGACCATCACTACGACCACCGTCTACCAGGCAACATGGCTGAAAAATGGCAAAACACCAAACGTGAACCTCTCTCAAGCATACACACCTCGCGTGCTCATGATAAGTACTTCTGGTATTACGTTAAGCATGTTAAGATGATCTAACCTCTCCAGCTGCAGGGCTGTTGCCGTTGGCGATGGCGCTGCACTGATCCTGGGCGGGGCCACTGGTGGTCTGGGGGGGCGCGGTGCTGTGGGAGTCGGGCTTGTCCTCCAGCTGAAGCAGGTCGAGTTGCAGTGGGGAGCTGCAGTGGGAACCGAACAGGGGTGGGGGAGACGGGGACGAGCCCTCGGGGGCCTCAGGGCCGACTGGCGGCGGCGCTCTGGGGTCAGAGGTCACCGCCCTGTAGGGTGAGAAGGGGGTCTGCGGAACGAACTGGGCCTGAAACGGCTGTGGGGTGGTGAAGGGAGCTTGCGGCTGGAAGGGTTGCTGTGTAGTGTAGGCCGGCTGGGCTTGGAAGGGTTGCTGGACGGCATACGCCTGCTGCGGCTGAAAAGACTGCTGGGGGTTGTAGGCTTGCTGGGCCTGAAAGGGCTGCTGGGAGTTGAAGGCCTGCTGGGACTGAAAGAGCTGCTGGGAGGTGTAGGCTTGCTGCTGCTGCTGCTGGGGTGGCGGGAGGAGAAGGGGCTGCTGGGCTGTGACGGGCTGCTGAAAAGGCTGCTGGGAAGCGTAGGCCTGTTGGGGTTCGGGGTAAAAGGGTGGGCGGGAGGGCGTGCCCAGCTGGGGAAACATGTAATTGGGCAGAACGAAGGCTACGACAGGCGTCACCAGCGGGGCAGGGTAGGCGGCAGTGTGTGGGGCCTGAGCGCCAGGAGCATCCCCGAATCCGCCAGCAGTGGGGTTGTTGCGGTCCCCGGCAGGGGGCATGGTGGCGGCGGGGGCGGGACCAGGGTAAAGCGGGTAGCCGGGCACCACGGTGGGGAAGGGCACGGAAAAGGCAGACTGCGAGGCCTCCGACGGCGACCACGATGTTTGGTTCAGGCCCTGCAGCGGCGGGCGGAGCCTGCGCTGAGACACCGCGCTGTCAGACGAATCTGGCTTCTTCAGGCGGGGCTTCTTTGACTTCTTAGTGCGACCACTCCTCCTGGTGCCCGGCTCCGCCCCCGAGGGGCCGGGCTTCGGGGCGCAAGATCCTGAATGAAATAAATAGGAGGGGGTGAAAGAGGAAAGAGAGAGAAAAAAGGAGAGAGAAGCGGGAACATAAAGAAGAATGAGGGGAAACAAGAAAGGGAAAAAGGACAAAGAGAGGAAAAAGGGGAGAAAGAGGGATGGAGGGAGAGACGGGGAGAGCGAGACGGTGATAAAGAGGGCGAGGTAGAAAGATGGATAGATAAATCCACAGAAGGAGAGGGGGAGAGAAAAATAGAGGTAGGGAGGGAGAGAGAGGGAAATAGGAAGGTCGATGGAGGAAAAAAGATGGCGAAAACAAATATTAATAATTATTCATTTAAAATGTTTCATTCTGTCCTTCCTGTTTTGTCTTGTTTAGTTCCTGGTTATTTATAAATATGTGAATACTGTTTCTAGGACATGAGGGAGTGCGCGCTGTTCCTGCTCACCCTCCTGGTTGTGGATGTCTCTGCGGTTTCGGGCGGCGCTGGCTGGACGGTCCTTCTGCAGCGTCCGGCTCAGACACAGCGTCCTGCAGCGGTTGAGGAAGACCTGCTCCTCCTTCTGCGTGTGCGCCGCCAGCACGTGCTTGGTCAGACCCAGCTTCCTATAGGCTCCCTGCTCGGGGATGGGCGGGGACAACACGCTGACGGACACAGGAGGGGCGGGGCTCTCAGCCACGTCCTCGATGATCTCTGCAAGCGCAGGCACCACGGGTTACGACATACAAATGTCTAACAACATAAACAAGCGGTTAGCTGGGGCAGTTGTAGTGTAACAGTAAGGGAGTTAGCCCCGTGATCGTTTCCAAGTTGAAGTACCGGACTAGTAAAGGTGCCACTGAGGTACTCATGAGGTGAAGGAGCAGTGGCCTGCCTTTTGGCAACGGCTGGGGAGCAGTGCTTGGGAGTGGTAACTTGTTCGCAAGTGGTACCTGTACCAGTCCGGGACTTGAACCAGCGACCTTTGATCACAGGGCCAAAATTAATCAATTTATTCTATCACAGATGCTCATTAGGCTGCTGAGGTTTTCAAACTTTTAACAATCTGCTTTTTAAGCTTATAAATGCTTGAAGAGCTGCAGTGAAGTCCAACAAAGTCCAAACGTGTGTGTGTGTTTACCGGAGTCCGGTTGTGGTTTCTTGTCCCCGACGTGTACGATGGTGCTGCTGTAGGAACACTGGGACGTAATTGACACCACACTCTCCGCCTTAGTGGGCAGCGCCAAAGGAGCCAGAGCCCCGCCCACCACTGCAGCGCCAGCAGATGGAGGATTTTTATTGGATTTCAGGGTCAAAGCATCTGTGAAATCGGAATCAAATAGCGTAAGTTACACGTTTGCACCATCTGGTGGACAAACTCGAGATTGTGTTCGGCACGCCTTCAATTTCACATTCTGCCAAATCCATTCATTTATTCATTCATTATCCGACCCGCTTAATCCTGAACGGGGTCGCGGGTGACCAACCCTGGCCAGGCGCCAACACACCGCAGGGCACACACACACTCCCACAATCACTCTTAGACACACCTTACATGGCCAATTTAGAGCCACCAATTAACCCATATAGCTCGCTTTTGGGCTGTGGGAGGAAACCGGAGCACCCGGAGCAAACTCCACACAGAAAGGCCCTACGGGTGACCCCAAGGATCGTACCACTGCCCTTTTCGCTGTGAGGCGGCAGCGAAGAGGTTGCGACCTGGGTGACTGTGCTCTTAAACAGTTTACACTGCATCGTGTGACTACACCGGCAGGGACGAAGCTCACATCAGACAGTGCCGCAGCGCCGCTCACCTGGTGTGCTGTGAACCGCGCCATCAGACTGCTTCTTATCCTCATCAGAGTTGGAGGACGTGGTGTTGGAGGAGAACTGGTACTTCCGCTTCACTGTGGGACCGCTACAGCTCTCCAAATACCTGACACACACACACACACAAACACAGGTAAATAAGTAACACTTAAAGGGCTTTACAAAAGTACTGTCTTTCTTTCTTTTCAACCCACAATTCTTCATATTTTGCTTTTCAAAGAGCCAACTTTGTGTGTGTGTTTGTGTGTTATGTACACAGAGAATCTGTGTGTGTGTGTGTGTGCACAATGTGTGTGTAATATATACATAGAAAAGCTGTGTCTGTGCATGACCAGGTTAAATGAAGTCTGTGTCCGAATTACACACTGTTTCACACACACACACACACACACACACACACCTGATCACACTGTCCAGGCAGCTGATCTGCTGGTACGAGTACATGGTTCGGTCCCTCAGCTCCTCCACTGCTGCGCTACCATCTCTCACCACCAGGGTGGCGTCTTTCTGCTTCACTCCTGAGGACTTTGACCCTGCTGGAAACACACACAAACACACACACACCATGTCTTTTAGTGATGCGGAATAAAGAAAACTTCAACTTAAGACTGCCATGTGCTACATAACACACACACACACACATACACACACACACTTACTCTCTGTGCTCTTCCTGTGTTCGGGTTTGAGCAGGGAGCTGTGCTGGTCCTGCGTCTTCAGCAGCTGAACTCCTTTACAGATCTCCTGAAACGTCCTCTAAACAAACAAACAAACAAACAATCAGTGACCCCATAGCGCTTTACCATATACACTGTATAAGGTGGAAGGACAGACTTTCTGCTTGGATTTGTGTGCGTGTTCACGTATTTGTGTACATACATGTACCAGAGAGTGTGTATGTTACGTGCATGGACAAGCTGCATGGGTGAGTGTGCATGTGTATGACGGGGGTCATGCGTAAAAGTGTGTGTGTACCGTTTTGGCCTTGCTGCCCTCCTCCTGGCCGGCGGTGGTCATGCCCGCTGCCATCGCGTTGCTGTTGCTGTTGCTGTCGCTGGACGATGCCACGCTGAGCAGATGGTCATGGGAACCGTTGCTGCCGTGGCTACCATATCCACTGGAGCCCATACTGTGTACCGGCTACAGGACAAGGAGAGTCCAACACCATCAATCAGTGTATCGGTGTAGAGTGATCTATCGTTACACCCCTAATCCCCAGTACTGTGCTAGTGTGGTCGTGTGTGTGTGTGTCAGAGTGTGTGTGTACCTGCAGCAATAGTTTGTGTATCTGCTCTGTGATTTCCTGGATGTCTGAATCCATGATCTTTCCCTCAGTAAAGGCCGGAGCTGAAAACACATCCTCGTTCACCGGACCCCTAAACACACGCACACACACACACCGTATTAGAAACACATTTTCTTGTTTTTTATTTACTGCATCTATGTATGTGTGTGTGTGTGTGTGTGAGACAGAGAGAGAGAGAGACTGACATGCGAACTTTGTGGCGTCCGATGACGAAGGACACTTTGCGGCTCCAGGGGTTGACGAAGCTGGACCAGCTGGTATCTATGGTAACGTACTCTCCGTTTCGGGTGCAGAAGCGGATGGAGGAGTGATCAAACGGCTGCCCCATGTACTGCAGGACTGCACACACACACACACACAGCAGGAGTATAAGACTGAGCGAGTGGGCAAGAGTGTGGGTATGTGTGTGTGTGTGTGAGTGTGCATGTATGTGCTCACTCTTGCGGTGGACTGCCAGCATGAGCGGCCGGTCGTTAGGATGCAGGTGAAGGAGGACAGGGGTTCCAATCAGGTCTTGTGGTAGATACCCTAACAGAGGCACCGCCCTGAAACACAGAGGACAGTTACACACACATTCACACACACACACACATATATATATATAGGAAATCTCTCACACACACACACATTGTCACAAACACACCTTTCATCAACGTCCTGGAACACACAGTTGGGTGTGTGTGTTGTAGTAAAGATCCTCTTGTCTGGTGGAATTCTTGGAGCTGCACACACACAAACACACACACACAGAAGATTATTACAGTATTAAATCACAATATTTACCGATATCTGCTCCGCGTGTCGGATCGGTGCCATCTCTATTTATCACTGTGAATATTTAGCATTTGTATATGGTTTATTTTTAAACTGATATTGCATTAAAATATCTAAATTTATAATTGTGCTCCTTGGCTGTGCTGGTCCTGGGTGAAAGTGAGTGATTATTTGTCATTGTGAACACACCACAGCACAGCACACAGTGCACCACAACCAAATGTGACATTTGACCCATGCGTGAAGGAGCAGTGGGCAGCGAACAAGAGCAGCGCCCGGGGAGCAGTGCTTGGGGACGATACCTTGCTCATGAGTACCTCAGTGGTAACTTTTTTTGAACACACTCCTAGCCATCACACTTCTCCCCCCCCACACACACCTGGACTGTGAAGTAACTGATTCTGTTGCATGACTGCATTTTACACATCACCGTCGCTATGTTGCACATGCTGCTATATGGACTATCTCCTCCTCAAATAACTGTTGTTACGACACTGCACTGCTGCCACTGTCTCTCTATGTATCTGTACAGTATATAGCAGAGATGATAATAAAGTTTACTTTGACTTTGAACTTCGCCAGCCCTGGATTCGAACCTGCGACCTTCTGATCACGGGGCGAACACCCTACCGCTATGCCACCAACTGCCCCAAATGTGAATGTGGGTGTGAATATGACTGGATTTATACGGTGTAGTGTGTGTGTGTGACGTGTGTTTACCTTCGTATCCCGAGTGCACTCTCTCTGCCAGTATGAGGCAGCAGAAATGTTCTGAGAGCTCAGCGTCCTGAACCTTCATCAGGTACGGCGTCATCCTGAATGGGTAATACTGCAGATCTCCCTCCTTCTCCTTACCCCCACTACACACACACACACACACACACAAAGTTATGACTGTGCTCTTTACTTTACAGTTCTCACTCTACACATCACCGTCTCCACATGAGCTTGTGAGTCTCACCTGATGCGGCAGAAGAAGGATTTTTCCTGCATGAACTCTGTAGCTGAAGATTCTGCATCAAACAGAGAGAAATCAGGAGAGGAGTTAGAGAGGAGTTCCCACTGCATCGGTGTCGGTGACGTCGAAAACAACCCCTGAATTTCCACCCACTTAACTCCCTAACTGTTATGCTGCCAACTGCCCCCAATACCGATTTCTTTCTCTGTGTACCTTCTCATTTCTGTGAACTTCTTGCCAAAAGCTGACCGCTAAAAGACCATTCACTTCAACAGCCGTTATGCAAAATTGTCGCTTTCTCCCTTTGTGCTACCACTCCGCCTACTTCTCTTCACTTCTCAGTTCCAGACCAGCAAAGTTTCGGTGCCAGTTTGGATCCGATATCATGGCACCGGCACTCATTTGTGTTTGAGTGAAAAAATGTGGCACTGGTTCTAAATTGGGAACTGGCTCCGGAATGGGACTGGCACCAGTACAGCGGAAAAGGAGCGTCGGAGACTTTGATAGTGTTAAAAAGCTGCACTTAATTAGGTGTGGGTGTGTATGAGTGTGTGAGTGCTGACCGGTGCCGGTGCACATGCTCCATGCCGGCAGCCTGTACGGCGTGGTGAAGCTGTAGAACACACTGACGTCCTGCGGTGCGAGAAACTCCACAAACTTGCGGTCCTTTAACTCGTCCTTCCTGCACTGCAGGATCCCAGCGGCCTGCTCCGAGATGTACACGATCTTCCCCGTGATGAGCGACACCGCTACTGCAAAGATGTCCTACACACACACACACACACACACACCCTGGTTATACATACTGTGATGCACACAAAACACAATACTATGTGTGTGTATGAGTGTGTTTAAGGCCTCACCGTGTTCTTGAGTGTGTACTCGGAGGTGATGTTGTTGATCTCCTCGATGGTGTACGATGAGACATCGAGGCCGGGCGGCTGGCTGTCATTGATCATCAGCATCTGGTAATATTCCTCATTAGCTGCGCACACGCACCGACAGTCAGATTAGAACACACACACATATATACACACACACACCACCTCTGGACGTTAAGAAAAAGGTTTCCTCTGACCTTTGACCTGTTTGACGCAGCGCAGGGCATATCTGAGCGTGTGCAGAGTGCTGGCTCGCCCTTTACTGCGCTTCTCCACGGGCAGGTGCAGCTTCAGCTCCTTCAGCGTCTTAAACAGCTCCTTCTGAGTCTTGGCCTTCGCCGACTGCTCACTACTGCAGAGTAAGCGCACACACACACACACACCAACTCTGTTAATGAGTAATAACATAAACCGCAGGTTCTATGATTTGATGTGCAAATTGCTTGTCCACATGCGACTTTATGGTTATTGTACCTGCAGCCGCTGGTGGACGGGTTGTCCTGCTCTGAGCTGACCAGGCTGAAGGCGTTGGAGCTGCTGGGTGGAGATGGACTCTGAGAGTTAGAGCTACCCAAGAGAAACCAAAGAGACGGAGTGTGAGGAAGGAACCGCAACGGCCAACGGCAAACACACTGCTGAGATACTTTAGTCTGTATCAGCTCTGTGGGCGAGTGAGTGTGTGTGTGTGTGTGTGTGTGTGTGTAAACACACACACTCACTCGACCACAGAGAATTAGGGGTTGTCAGGTGTCTTTATGAATAATGAATTTAATCCAAATATCTACACTGAGTCTGAGTGGTGGTCCCTGGGACAGAAGCAGTTGAAAACCTCTGGATTATATCATACTGATGGTGATTTTCTGGCTGCAGCGTAAACATTCTAATAATAAAGAACACCCCGGTAGTAACTACGGCTGCCCGATCTGCGATGCATGACCGACGTGTTTACAAATACATACAAACAGCATGCTGACCTCTTGTTGCTCCCGGATGACTCCATCATGGCTGAGTCCTTGCCATTGCCGCTTGAGCTGCCCAGCGACTCGTTGCTGTGGGACTCGTTGCCGTGGGATTCGTTGCCGTGGGACTCGGTGCCGCTGCCGCTGGAGCCGTTGCCGCCCATCTCCATGTCCTCGTGCAGCGGGGGACGGCGCCCCGGCTCGTGACTGCTGTCGCTGCCATCGGACGCCCCGCCCATGCGGTGCAGGTGAGACATGGAGCCGCAGGGAGACTCCGCCTCCTCCTCCTCCTCGGACCCGCCCCCAAACAGGTACGGCTTGCCCTCCGACTCACCGGACATGAACACTGCACAGGGGCACGGCTCAGATCACGCAGCGCCTGGGCGGACACATGGTGGGGCAGTGGAATGAGGATGACCTGGAGTGGGGTGGGGAGGGAGAGGGAGAGGTAGAGGAGATAAAAACACAGATTCTCATTTTTATAAAGCATTGACCGTATATCTTCCAATAGTAGCCCCGGCGTTTATTCAAAAAATCATTCGGACGGCCCGGCGTTTAAAAGAGACCGGCGGTTGTTGGAGACCGGCTATTATTCGCCTCGCAGACGGAATGGTGATGGGTAAACGGGGGTTCATTTGGCAGTAAAATACGGTATGGTTCCGTATTTACGGCCACAAAATGTAGGCAACAACACCGGATGAACATTTCAGGATTTAATGAAATTTAGCGCTGCAACAAATGACTATTTTTGTAATCGAGTAATCTATCGATTATTTTATCGATTAATCGAGTAATCGGATAAAAAAAAAAGTAAATGAAAATGACAATACATTTGTTATCAGGCTTATTCTACTGTGAGTAGAACTTAGTCATATATGCTTTATGTTGTATTCAATTGAAAATGAAGAAACATGAATTTCAAGGGTCATTTTGAAGCAATTTGGCCAATAAAATGAGTTACTTTTGGCCTTTCTGGAAGAGAACTGCATTTCCCACAATCCCCGCGCACGCCACAGAGCCGCGTCACAATAAAGGGTTCAGCGCATTCCGGAACAAACTATGGAAAAAAAATCGATGGGAAAATCTGAGTGGGGAGGAGAAAATCTTAATAAATGGCTGTATTGTGAGTAGAACGCTGGTTGTTGTGGTTATCTGTCAGCTAAAATGTGCGTTTTGTCTGTAATAAAGGGGATGTTTTGACGGAAACGGAGCGTTTTAGCGAGTAATGGCGCTTACAAACACAGCGTGCGTGTTTACATCGCAAAAAATGTCATTTATGCGTTTTTATGCATTTACTTCTGTTTTTGTGCACGGAATCTCTCACAAATACGTTCACATACAGAGGAATCTATTCTCGCCTTGATCGTGCCACTGAAAATATTGTGCGTCATTAATAAGCGTCTGTGTGAAACACAAGCGGCGTATGCTGTAGCGATTTAAATGACTTAAACGAAGCTTCGATTCTAGAAAAATTGCCTCGACCATTTTTTGTAATCGAATTATTCGAGTTATTCGAATAATCGTTTCAGCTCTAATGAAATGATCAGTACAGCAGTACGGTGTTATTAAAGCAGTATACGGTATTGCTGAACTTTCTTGCCAATGATGCCACCAGCGTGATCTTTTACTACAGAGCGGCGCTTAAAGGAGACCGGCTACTATTGGAGACCGGCGTCTATTTGTCGCGACATCTCTTCAAACCCCGGCGTTTATTGGAAACGGGCGTCAATAAGAGACGGGCCACTACTAGAAGATATACGGTATTTGTAGATGATTTATTTAATTTTACACAAATTGAAAGGACAAACTGAAAAAATTGCTGCAAATAATCTACTTTCATATCAGTAAACACACTGCATGCTATTGCCAGATTGTCATGATATATTGATTCTGTGTTCAAAATGTTCATAGTAGGGATGCACCGACCCGAATATGTGGATCGGACATTGGTCCGATAATGACTCAAACAGCTGGATCGGGTATCGCTGGCATGGAGCCGACCTACGGAGGTTTCTCTACGCTTGCGTATGCGAGCACACTCAATTCGTCTGACATTCGCGCTAATTCCTACATACAGAAATGACAACGAGCAGAACAAGCAGCACAACAAACTACAACCCCAAAAGCAAATTATATGCGATTATAGTGTTTCATTTCCTTAATAACACCAGCTCTCGTTCGCGCTGTGTTCCTCGCTGTGTTTGTTAACGCGTGTTTCTCACACGGAAGTCCGACACATTCCAGTTCAGTCAAATCTTCTCCTTTATTCCACACAAAACATATATTTTAGTTGATAAATAAGCAACCAACAACCAGTGTTCTACTCACAATACACAATGTTTTCATTGTTTATTCCGAGATGCGCGTTGTTGTGTGGAACGCCATCATGCCAAACGACTCTTGTGTGGAATGCCGTTATGTCAAAAAAATGAGTCCAAAATGAGGTGTAGCCCAAAGTGAGTCAACAAATTAAAAAAACATTTTTTTACATTCTATAGTGTTAGAGAGTAAAAAAAATATATATAGAAAGATGCATTATTTGTTATAAAATAATTTAATTCTATATCCATATGGATTCCAAATGACACTAACCTTATTTTTCTTCACAGTACTAAGCCATAGAACATCTCTTCATAATAAAAGTCCTAAACACAACAACACGAGGCATGTATGGCTAACTTCTACCCAAACACTACAATAAGCCTAAAAACAAAGGTATAGACAAACACCTTAAATTCTCTTAGGGCTGTGAAGGTAAAAAAAAAAAAAAACAACAACCTGATATCGGATCGGCACTTGGGATCGGCTGATACCTAAAGCCCAAGTATCGGAATCAGGACTGAAAAAGTTGGATCGGTGCATCCCTAGCTCATAGCATCAGTCCAAAATTATTCAGACATCATACACATTGTAATAGTGTTAATTTCGTCAGACGAGACGAGACGAAGTGTGTTCGTCAACGAGCCTCTTTCCCACGACTAAGCCGAGAGGATGACGAGACTGCACCAATGTTCTAAAAATGCTGACTAAGACTGTGTTAATGTGCCTTATTGTTTACGAATAAAAACGAGACTAAAACTAAACTCCCTCCTCGTTTTCGTCTACACAAGAGACCACCAGACCCCCTGTCATGTGTTTGTGCCAGCAGTTCGTCTACGCCGTGTTCCTGCGCCCCTCCGGCCGCAAAACTACACGCAACTACTTGCGCCAGAGGTTATTATTACATTTAATCAATATTTTAGCGATGTGGAACAATTCAACTGGAATGTTAAACAAAAATCATCTCTGAAATAAAAAATAAAAAAGACTAAAATGTTTTAACGAAAACTTGACTAAAATACCTTGAGTTTTCGTTTGACTAAAACTAGACTAAAATGTTGAGACTTTTAGTCGACTAAAACATTACTAACAAAAACTGATGTGTGAATGACTAAATATGACTAAGACTAATAAGGAACTTTGACACAAGACTAAGACTAAAGTAAAAAATGGGCGACAAAATGAACACTACATTGTAACGTCACTTCATATTGAATTATATATTGTCCATTTTTATTAAAGGAGAAAAGTGTTTTTCATTTAAATGTGTAGTTGGGCTCAGGAATAAAAACGTAAATTGCATTTATAGTCGCTTTTTGTGAGTTGATTTTAACGAAAGTGATAGTGTTATAATGGCATATGACATGGTCTCATAAAGACTGCTGGTTCCTCAACTGAATGCAAATCATTATGAGATCATATCAGTGCAGACTTTGTGATATCAGCAGTCATCAAATCATCACTGCATCAATATAATCTGATATCATAATGACCCAGGTGATCTACAGTTCTCCCTTTCACACACTCCAGCTCTCTCTTAACAAAGCCTGACAGAATGGGGTCACGCGATGTGTGACTCTAAAGACTCGGCACACGTTCTGCTGCGTTTTAAATAAAACTGAATGAATCTGTACTGATGAATGAAATCTGAATCTCCCTCTGTGGCGTAACTCTACTACAGCGGACATAACGCTGGACGTCTCGAAAGACACGCTATTTTTACATAAGTAAGCACAAAGCTCACACACCGTTGGAGAGTTTTACATAACCACACACACACACAGTGGTGCATCTGTCTTGACTGTGTTGCTCTTCGGATCTCAGTTCATTGAGAAAGAGAGAGAGAAGCGAGTGTATCTGCAGAGCGTCACACTGCACCTCGCCCAGCGTCACGCCGTTACACAACGCTGCAAAGTCACATGGGAAGTGTAGTACGGCCTCTGTCTCATACTGCATCACATTTCACAATCTTATCTCACACACAACGCCAACTGGTTCAAACCGCTTTTACTCCACCGGCCAATCACCACCTACAGGTACACCATGTTCCAGCACTCAACATAACCAAGCAAAAATTATGTTTTAAACAGGCGACAACTTAAACTGAAGTATTTAATAATAAACTTATATCCCAAATTTAAAAGGAACGAACAAAATATAACCACAATCTATTTTAGAATTAAATATTGTAAGCAAAGTCAACCTGCACACAACTTAAATCTTGTCTTTAATCCACAAAGGTTGCAAACTTAACTGAATTTAAACACCGATTACACTTAAACCTTATCTCTGATATGAGCGTGTTGGTTTTTGAGTCTGTGCAAGTTTGAAACTGTACAGACCGGCACTGAGGTCACACAAGCACTAGATTTAGAACATTTGGGCTTTGCTCTCATTTAAAGGGACATACATGAGATTTTTAGTTCACAGAGAGAAACCATTCTTCATACAGTAAATGCAAACTCAGATGAAAATCAACAGCTGCCAGTCTACTAAATTACAGCAGAACTAGGGTAAAATATTCTCAAAACCTTTCATTTAGATCAACACGTACACAGACAAGGCACATATGAAAACTGTTGGATATCTCCCCCAAAATAAGCTGAGTTAGTACAGCTTCGACATAAGTTTTTGCTTGTTTTCCAACTGAATCGTACAGGTCACACGTCACATAAAAGATTTCAAAGATTTTGATAAGACTTATCTTGGTCTTGGTGTTTTACGTCACAAAACCTGGCATTTTAAAAAGTATTTTAACCTTTTATATCCACTTTAGTTATTAAATATGTTAACACAACAAATGGCAATATACTTACACTGGCTAATGACCTACAACATACACTGCTTTACTTACACTAAACCATTTAAGAACAAACCTTTTAAGAATACTTTTCCTACATTTTCATAATTTTGTATTCTTACTCTTAGTTTTTTAGTTTATTGTAAGATTCTTTAACTTTAACCGTTGTTAACTAAATTCTATCGTTTAATTTGATTAGGATGATTCAGGACACATTTCACTACATGTTCACTACACAATAAACAATCAGCCAAACCCCATCTTATCCCACATATATATATATATATGTGGGATATATGCACATGTACAGTCAGTGTCTAAAGTATAAAACTTATAAGAACATTTCTATATTTTATGCCTGCATTTTGTTCGTGTGCTTTTTCGTTCGGTTTTTAAGTTTAAGACTTTAAACTTAATCTGTTAACTTGTCTAATGTCTAAATTCTATTTCTTATTTGCACAGTTTTAGAATCGTTCATGTAGTACATAAATATGTATTGTATGTGACAAATAATCTTATATTATTGTGAATCTTGAAAATGCATTTGTGTGTATTGTTGGTCTAGTGGTTAGGGTAGTCGCCTCTGGCCCAAGAGGTTGTGGGTTCAATCCTACCTTCAACACTACCACCACTGGTCCCTGAGCAAGACCCTTAACCCCAAGTTGTTCTCAGGGAACCAGTCCCTGTAATTACGAAGGAAACTGCTAAATGCTGTGAATGTAAAAATGTGTATATAAACACACACACACACATATACATTATGGGCCAGATTAAGCCTAGGCCTAGACTATCTTTGAATTTCAGTGGTGAAACTCCATTGTATCTGCAATTACAGTTAGGCTTAATCCATGTCCAGCCCTATATGTATATGCATATATGTGTGTGTGTGCATGTAAGTGTATATATATATATATATATATAT
>JAVGVS010001599.1:0-17961 GCA_032718565.1 Distichodus sexfasciatus
AAACTGTCAATACAGTAAACTGACAAATCCTCCTCTCACAGGGGGGTCGCGGGGGGACCGGAGCCTATCCCAGGTACTTACGGGTGCAAGACGGGGACCAACCCTGGGCAGACGCCAACACACCGCAGGGCATCCACAATCACACCTTACTGGGGTCAATTTAGAGTCGCCAATTAACCTATATCGCATGCCTTTGGATTGTGGGAGGAAACCAGAGCCCCCGGAGGAAACCCACGTGAACACGGGGCGAGCATGCAAACTCCACACAGAAAAGCAATACGGACGACCCCGGGGTTCGAACCCAGGACCTTCTCGCTGGGAGGCGGCGGCGCTAACCGCTGCGCCACCCCATGATAGTCTTTCTAATGACTTCCCACTCCACAATAAGTCAATGTGCATTTATTTCAGTGTTTTACAGTATCACATCAAATAAAAAGCTGTGAGGCAGGCAGGCTGTACTTGTCGTTTATTTCGGTGTCTACTAACAGATAGCGGATGTGACTGTGTACGTGTGCTTTTATATGTTGTACAATGTCTTAAAATGTCATTGAAAGTTTACATTTGTGTACGTACTCTCCGACTCCACCGGATGTCAGTACACGAATCACATGCAGCCATGAGAACTGAACTTTCCACATAAGCTCGCAGATAGAGCGGCGACGCCAGCTGCACGTTCGTGCGAAAGCTTCCCCGTGCATCGCGAGAGAACGCTCTTAATCTGGAACGAAGCTGCTCTGATAAACTAGGAAAGATTACTTTTAAGTAGAAACCAAAAATCTGATTAATATCTCCAGTACCGAAAGCAATGTCGTTAACCTCTGAGTTTATTGGATTTTTTTTTAGTACCCGTTTAGTACCAGGTTTCGGTACCCATCCGTAGCGTAGAGTGTTTGTTGAGCACACACAGACACCAGATTTCGCTTGTGGAAGGTCTACTGTGTGCTCAGAATTAAGGCACAAATCTAACACCACAGTATTCTTTGTACCTACATCCACGTGGTGCCCCGGGTGACCCCTGCAAACCTCTAATCCAAACCATGAACAAATACCGCTGTAAACAGTGTATTGTGCCACACCACCAAATAAACGAGAGTAAAATCTGAAACGACAGGTGATTTAACTTCGTCATGTGACATATTTCACCGTATCGCGCAGCCCTACTGCTGTCTAATACATCACACTCACTGCCAGGTGCGGCTGTAACCAGGTAGTCACCTCACCCGTCAGTGGTCATGAAGTTATGACTGATCGTTTAGGTGCAGGAGATGAAATAAAGTCGTAATCTTTCATCGTCACTACTGTTGGCATGCTGTCTTTTCTCATTAACTCCAGAACCGAAAAGGCTTTTCTGTACCAAACGTTACTGGAGGGCAACGTTAATCCGAGGTGAAGTCAGAAACCGGAGCGCGGTAAACAAGATCACGGCTCAGTGAGGGGTCGGCCCTCGATTCCTGGAGAGATAAGCGAGCAAGTGGCTTAAACTCCCCACAAAAACCTCAGTTCCTAAGAAATCATAACACATAAATCCTGCCGGTACTTGGTATTAAAGGCGCTGTGGGACATTTTTTTCTTTTTTAAAGGAGCAGCTGTGGCGTGTTCCCACTGTCTCGCCACCCCCACCCCGACCCCCACCCCCGTTCTGATAGGCAAGACGGCTACAATAACAAAGCCCGGGACGTCTGCCGTGACGTGACTGTTTATTCGGCATTCGCTCGTCCTATAAACTCGCCGATTCGCTGACAGGCAAATGAGACCGGCACGGTGGGAGTTCATTAATACTCATCCATAAGATAAGAAGAGGAGGAGGAGGACGTGGACCTGAGCAGGAACGAGCTGACGGATGAAGTAGGGCTGAGCAATATGACCTCAAATCAATATCAAACTGGACCTCGATGACGATTAACGAACGTACTGTATATGTGACTCTCCACGGCAAAACCAGTCGCTTTTCGCAATGGAGGTTTCCGAGAAAAACGGCCGTTTATGTTGCTTGGGGTAAAATTTTGGATTTTTTGTTTTTAGTGTTTTGAAACAGTGGAAGATCTGTACTGTACTGTTGACAGTAAATTTCTCCGTTTCTCACTTGGCGTGACAGGAGAAAGCCGACTCATTTGAATGTTGATACCTCCGTCATATGTCGTCGGATTCGTTTGATATAGGTATCGTTCTGAAGCTTGATT
Organism: Distichodus sexfasciatus; assembly: GCA_032718565.1. Lineage (NCBI taxonomy): Eukaryota > Metazoa > Chordata > Actinopteri > Characiformes > Distichodontidae > Distichodus > Distichodus sexfasciatus. The sequence goes on from JAVGVS010001599.1 coordinate 2,181, forward strand.
TATGTCCTTTCATGAAAACATAACTCAATTTTGAAAATTTGCGACAAGCGACTGGTTTTGCCGTGGAGGGTCAAAATATGCTTAACTGTTAGAGGTGTGACAAGATCTTGCGATATCAAAAGGTGATGATATTTCCTGTCAAGGTGAAAAGCTGTCTCGTGAAAATGTTCGGTGTTATTTTTGTGCCAAAATTCGGAGCGTGCAGTGGAACTTTCACCAGCAAATCCGGCATCTCTACACACTCAACTCCACCTTCACGCTCGCTCCACTTGGTAGTGCGTTATAAATGTGTCAAAAAAGCAGCCAATCACAGGCTTGGAGAAAGCCGATTGACTAATTTGGTGTCCAATCAGGTGGCTAATATGGTTCTAAGTTCATATAGCGAATAGCAGCACACATTTTTCCAGTACGACACCAAAAGCAGCAACAAGAAGACGAGTTGTGGGTTATTTGTGATTTTTTCAGCCAGTATCCTAGTCTAACTGTATCGGTTAATGTTCCATAAATCTTTACATTGTGCAGGGAATACGACTCTAACATGTTTTAATGAAAATGTTGATTTTATAAAGTACAATCTGATGATTTAATGAGATGATTTACACTTCAGTTAGAAGTTAGAAGCTGATGCACAGTAACGGTGTGAAGAAATGCATGAGGAATCATACAAGAGAGAGTCCAGACAGTTGATGCACTAAATACACTGCACATGCACTTGACGTTTTATGTCTTTCCGTCAAATCAAAGTTCATTTTCCAGTCATATGTTTCATCATTCAAGTTTTCTTTAAAATCGCCTTAAAATCTTGTCTCGTTCTCGTCAACCCAACATTGTGCATCGTCACGTGTCTCGTCACACCTCTATCGACTATTTAACGCTGCGCGTCTTTGTGATTTTAAAATAACGAAGGAAACACACAGATATAGTGGCATCATGCGACGACACGTGACTTAGTATGTCTTTAAGAGGATAATACTGTATGTACATGAACACACACTGGGGAAAGTATTAATACAATTTCAAAAATGATCAAAATAATCATTATGGGCAAGACTACATCGATAAGAGGTTCTGAATATCAGTATCGGCAGATTTTTGATGAACTGCCCATCCCTACCGACGACACACTGCATTAATGTCATTAGAATGTGTTGAAAATATTAGGTGAAATACGTAAAGACGGAAAAATATACATTGAGGGAAAGTGAGAGTATGTCTAGAGGTTCTGAAGGTCAGTTTCAATTCATTTTGGATTAATTGCCCTGCCTGAGGACGCCTCAGACCCCCCATGGTGCTCTCTCCAGATTATTTTCCCACTTTTGGGATGTAAAAATGTTGGGGACGGGAATAAGGGTCGGAGCTTCATTTGTCAGCGTGACTCTTGGAACGCCGCCGGCCCTCGTGGTTTATAACAGACGCAGCTCCTCGCAGTTCAAACAAACAATCGGGCGACGTTTTAACGGGAGACATGTCGGGGGAGACTTGAATAAACAGATGCTAAACAGTGCCGTGCCTTGGTGCGTGACCTCCGGGCCCGAGAGCGATGCTGCCCAAACGATTTGGGGTGTTTAGATTGTAGGCTCGGTTCAGGGGGTAACTTGAGTTCTCAAAGATCTGCATGTTTGCGTGTGTTGAGGAGCTTGCGTGCGTTCCGGATTCTTTATTTGTCATGTACCGTACTTAGTCACACAAGTAGGGGGCAGTTAGTAGTGTAACCGTTAGGGTAGTTGGGAGATCGGAGGGTCATCGGTTCAACACCCGAACTGGTAACGGTACCGCTGAGGTACTCATCGGAAAGGTACCATCCCCAAGCACTGCCAAAAAGCCATCACGGCTGGGTCGAAAGCAAGTCTCAATGTGGGAGTATTTTTGGTATTACTTTTTAGATATTTGCATTAAATTCGTTGTTCATAAAGATGCACAAATCGTCCGGAAATGTTTTGAAAAATGAAGAGGAATGATATTTTAAAGGTGATTTCAGTAGTGAAAGTGGACTGCCAGTCACGGACCTCCTGCAGTGCTGCCGCAGACCGCCAGGTGAAAACCTATGTTATAATCGATTATGGCCTGCCATTGCGTCGATGCATCGATTATGTGATTCATTTCAGCACCGCTACTCGACTCGCTGCTTCACAACAGTCTCTGACTGGCATTACGTCACACGAGTAGTAGCCAATCAACGCCGAAGCCTTGCTGTTACTCACGCCACACTCGCACACGGGCGCAACGTAAAGCTCTGAGAGTTTCAGCTGAGCTTGGTGTTTGTAAAATTCACAATTTTGACAGAGATCGGTAGCATTTTTTGCGTATCGGTACCAAAAATCTGTTATCGGCCCTGTTAACTAGCAATAATCTGTTAATGATATTACTCTCAAGCCAAGCTGCTCATCGGCCGGATAATTTAACGGTATTCTTAACTCTTTGGAATTAAGAAGTAAATTGACATTTTCGTAAGGTTTCACTGCAGCCTCAGTTGTTGCGTGTGAGTATTTTACTCTTTTTTATTTACAAATTGGGAAACCGGAACGTCACTCGTGGAACACTGCGTGGAACCCTATTGGAATCGTGCTGATTTGTTTTTTTTTTTTCTGCATTAAAACGCGTTGTGGAGAAAAAACTGTAAGACCTACAGCTTTGAAATTTGGCAGGTAGGTCCGGTACCCCACCCACTACTCAGGCAAAAAAAACTGCACCAACATAAGCTATTTTGCGTTTTTCCAAAAAAGTTTGCATTTTAACTAATAACTTTTGAACCGTAGCTCCGATTCTCAAAAATCTTCTACCATCTTACTCCTTGGGTCAAGACGAATCTTTATAGACCCTCGCATCTATTTCCGCCATATTGGATTTCTCGCTAATTTGCATAATATGCAAAACCATCTTTTGCGAACTACTCCCTGGATTTTTGTCCAATCTGCATGCAACTGGTATCATTTGAATTCCAATACACTCTTCTTTAATTATTAGTGTGCAAATTTTTAATTTAGGTCTGTATTTCTGTAATATGCAAATAAATGTGGTGGGCTTGGCATAGGACTGCAATGCCACACACCGAGTGTCATAGAAATCCAGCTCTGGGTGGGCTACAGCTTTGGAATTTGCTCAGGCACTACTCAGGCAAAAAAAATTGCACCACTCTGCCAGTTGGTGGCGCTATAATAAGCTATTTTGCGTTTTGCCTGATAAGTTTTGAACCGTAGCACCCTAGGTAAAAGGATGAAACGTGTCATTTTTCAACGTCTGTACACTCCGATTCGTCAAAAACTGATAAAGCTGCAAACTGCATGGCCCCCGTAATCACTGCTTGCAGTTATATTCCACTTTAATTTTGGAAAGCAGGTGTTTTTGGTTTTAATGCGAAACACGAACTGAATGAAACCGAGTCACTTGTAACACACGGTTTGATATTAGCATGAACTGGGAACTGAAACTACAACACACACACACACACACACGGACACGGACACAGACACGGATTTACTTACAGCTTCCCGTCCAGCTTGATGAGGAAGCCCTGCTTGTCGTACACTAAAGAGGGAAGAAAAGGAGAGAAGTCAACGGAGCGTACCCGGCTGAGAAAAGGGCGGACGTGAGAGCGGAGCGTGGGAGAAAACGAGTTTGTTTCTTCGGTGAGAAGAAGCTGGTTAGTGCGCGGCTCGACATGCAGCGACGCCATGCAGCAGCAGCGGCAGCACGGCTTTAAAACAAACCCTCCTCCTTCTGAGTGATTCACATTTTCAAGGTTTAAACCTTCTTAGGAAGTAGACACAGTCATCAACGTTCACCTTAAAACATGTCAGCGTACTGTTTCCCTAGACTACATTAACATGCTAAAGTCTGACTCTTCAGAAGCAAAAAATAGGAAGAAATGAGAGCTGGTCCAAGACTTCTGCATGACACTATACCACTGTACAAGTGTGTAAGTATGGATTTTTTTTTTTAAAAAAAGCAAACTGACCGCGGACACAGTCAACGTAAATGTGAGGCGGCAGCGCTAACCACCGCACTAGAGGTCCACCGATATATCGGGCCGATATTTCGCATTTTTTACGATATCGGCATCGGCCGATATCCGAGTTTAGTACGCTGATATTCAGGCATCTCTGCGGACAGCCCAGTTTTGCTGCGGTACACGTGATCCATGCTGTTTGTAACTAGTTCGTAACTTGAAAACTTTGTTTTGTTTACAAATTATTAGTCAAGTTCAAATGTTATATATTTATTTATTGTTTAGACATTTACAGTTTTATTTATGTTTACATTTATGTTTAGTCAGTGTTAAATAAATGTTAAGCAGAGAAATTTTCGTGTATCCTTTGTTATTATTAGTGTGATATTTTACTACACAAACAGAGGGGAAATGTCCAATTATTGGCCAAAAAAATATCGGCAGCATATATCGGCCATCGGCTGACCCTGACTTCTAAATATCGGCATCGGCTTTAGAAAAACCCATCTCGGTCGACCTCTACACTGCACTACCATGAGAAACTGTTTACTGGGGTGGGTACTGGCAAGGAACTCACGATACGATGCGTATCACGATACATGGGTCATGATATGATTATATCACGATATATTGCGATGCTATACATATTACGATATTCTACAGTTCACTGAAAATGTAAAAACAGAGCAGAAATGCAAGGTGCTGTGTACGATCTGGGTGGTCTTAATGAATCACATTACATTAATAATTCAGACAAAACAAAACTCAGAACTGAATTTGAACTTTATTGTCGTTGCATTTTCACATGCTGAACTAGTGGACATCAAAAATGTTAAGTGCATAAGATTGAAAATAAGAATTTAAAGTGCCCGGGCAGTTATCTGGGGCTGCTTGTGGTGCATGATTCTCTCCCTCGGAAAGATGGATTTTTGGAGCTGGAAACCGATAAAGTATATCGTGAAAGGAAATATCGCGATATATTGATGTGTCGATTTTTTTTGCACCGCCTTACTGTTTACCTCATTTTTGTGAGCATCATATCTTATCAAAGATGCTCAAATAGCAACATATAAATGAAAATAAATCAAGATTTCATTGATAGAAATATTCATTAATAGGAACGTTTGCAACCTACTTTAACATTATTGGTCAAAAACAATCTTCTAGGGCCTTATGATTTCTGGGATGCGGAAAACGCGGACGGAATCGCGGAATTCAACAAATAAAATGGAATCTGTTGTAAAACAAGGAATGTCGTATAATTCGCTGATATCAGTGTGTGGCCAAAGCAAAGCAATGGTTTCTAATCAATTTTGGCCGCTGCAGCCCCCTGTACGTGTTACCTGTTGAGGCGGGACTCAGCTTTCCACACACACAAACACACAGACACGGAGAGGAAAACGTCAACGGTCAGCTACGGCAAAGAGGCTCTGAAACACCGAAGTCCTCCAAGAAATGACGGAATTTGACTGTCAGTGCTAAGTTTAGAGCAGAACATTAACCAAACGATTTTTATGAATCGGGAGAACAACTCTTTTGTAAGTTTTGCCAGCACGCGATAGACTGCACCCGCAAGAACACGCGACGACCACTTACAGTCCAAAACTCACATCAGAAAGGTTTCGTTTTGCACGAAAAAAATGAATGTTTTTTGTTGTTTACAGGTAAAGGTTTTACCAAAGTAGTAAATGTTCTGCTGAACCCCAGCACTTCGTTGAAGTTGAATGTGATTTTTTTTTCTATTGCATTGTTCTTTTTTCCATCCACTCCATAATTAGACACTTTTTAGGTGAATAAATACGATTATAACGTAAAACACGGAATTCAGAAGAATAAAAATGGAAAAAACGGAATTCGGGAAAAAATAAAACGGAATCTAGGAAAAAACCAAACGGATTTCATAGGGCCCTAATCTTCATGCATTCCACTCATTTTTTTAAAACCCTTGTTTGTCTGTATACATGTCGTGTTATGTGAAAGTCTCAGCTCTCATTTCTTCACATTTTTGCTTCCAAAGAGAAGTTCTCGTGTTAATGCAGGTTTGAGGATCAGCATATACATGTTTGCACACACTGCCATAAACCACTGCACATTTTGTCTCCTTTCCCCGGCAAACTTTTGAACAGTACTGCATTTTAGAGTACTTGAGACACAAAATTTACAGCACTTAGCAGACACTCTTATCTAGAGCGACTTCCCTCATTTCAGGGACAGTCACGCTGCACCAAGGTGCTTCAGGGTCTTACTCAGGGACCCAGTAGTGGTGGTAGTGTTGGAGGTGGCGTGATCTCTTGACTAGAGGTAAGAGTCCTAACCGCTCAACAACCTCCTCCCTGGTTCTAAAAGACATGAGATAATGGCCTCCCGAGTTCAGCTTTAGACATCAAACGTGATAAATAATTTTGTTGACAAAAAAAATCGAAGTAATACAATAACACAACGGACAACGTCCAAAATTCTCAAACACATACATAAACCAAACCGCACGCAAACACAGAGCGGGTTACGGCTCCTTCCTTTGCTGTCAAACGGAGAAAAACAGAGAAGTAGTAGAAGAAGAAGAGAAACCGGTTGTGGCTTGACATCGCTGGTTAAAACAGAGAAAAATATTAAAGCGGAAACCAGAAATCGTCAAAAACAGCAGCTCGAATGCCGACGCTCAAAGGGACATGACGCTCAAATAAGCTGGAAGAAGCATGAAAGCTAACGGGGATGAGTTGGCCTGACTGAAGCTGAGCCTCCTGATGCTGCTGCGTCTTAAGCAGTAAAAACAATCAACACTTCAAAACAGTCTGATTGTGAGGCCTTTCACGCTGCACAGCTGGCAGGAAATCTTTTACATTTACGGCATTTGGCAGACACTCTTACCCACAGGGACTTCCTAATTTCAGATAGAGAGCGTCCTGCGGTTTAGGGTCTTGCACCGGATCCCAGTGACGGCAGTGCCGGGGTAGAATTCAAACACACCACCTCTTGGTCCAGAGACGAGGATCCTAACCCTAGACCACCAGCACTCATTGACATTTAGGACATTTAGCAGACGCTCTCATCCAAAAATTATAGAACCAAAAGTGGTTCCTCACAGTGATGCCATGGAGCATAGATGTCATACCAAATATCTACTAGAGCTGGCCCGCCAGTAGACAAGGCATGCACCCCGATTACTACAAATCCCAGAACGCTCTGCTCTTTTTTCTTTTCATTTTATTTACGAAATGAATGCCACAGATGTCTTTTATTTGACATTTGATTTCACGTGTGAAAAGGTTCATCGTTATACACTACCAGTCAAAAGTTTGGACACGCCTTCCCATTCAATGTTTTTTCTTCATTTTCATGACTATTTACATTGTAGATTCTCACTGAAGGCATCAAAACTATGAATGAACTGTGTAAAGGCTATATGGCCCAGAAGGAGCGTGATGGAGTGCTGCGCCACATGGCCTGACCTCCATAGTCACCTGACCAAACCCAACTGAGATGGTCTGGGATGAGATGGACCGCAGAGTGAAGGCAAAAGGGCCAACAAGTGCTCAGCATCTGTGGGAACTCCTTCAAGACTGTTGGAAAACCATTTCAGGTGACTACCTCATGAAGCTCATCGAGAGAATCCCAGAGTGTGTAAAGCAGTGATCAAAGCAAAGGGTGGTTATTTTCAAGAATCTAAGATGTAAAACATGTTTTGGATTAGTGCTGGGCAATAAAACGATCCCGAGAAAAATGTGATGACGATAACGATGATAAACTAAGCTCTAAAATTCGATCACACTTGTTTGTCCACTATGCGACAGCGCGTTGAGATAGACAGTATCTTTGGCCGATCACGTAGCTTGGCGTAACGCCAGCACGACAGCCAATGACGCAAATTTGCCCATAACACACGAAAAAGCCGCGTGGTAAACATGAGCGGTCGCGTGCCGAGATATACTTAACGTTCAGAGCGCTTATGCACGCGCATCATGGCTAGCACGCGTTCTCAGCGTTCTCTTGATGCGTCCACTGAGCGTGTTGTCATAAATTTATGAGAGCTGCAGTACCAGCAAAACTTGGGGCGGCTGTATGTTAAAGTTTTGCCACGTGATGTCAGCATCGTTGTTTACTATCAACGCGGCTGAACGGTTTCGCCGGGTTTTTTTGGCACCTTTGTGGCATCCGAATGCAAAGAATTTTTTGATCTTCCTCATTTCACAGCAAAATGTTTTCTCTCACTACCGCTTTCTACTTCTTCCTTTCCTTGTTACTTAACGGCAGACTGTCACGGTGAGTGAAAAAGGCCATGAAAATGCAGCCCTTTATAGTCACGGCGGCCGCCTGGGGAAAACACGAATAAAATACGACCGCGAAAGCACCAAATGACGCTTTTCGTAACTTAGCAACAACAAGCACCGAGAAAGCGCTCTGGAAGTGAGGTGTTGACAGCTCTCTTTAGCTGTTCAATTTTTTCCTCCCAGTTCTCAGGGCTCTTCAAGTAGAAATTTGTTGTAAATGATTGGTTTAATATTGTTTGATTATTTTAACTAGTTCATTCAGTCTGTATAAAAATCCAAAAAAACCCAAACATTAAAAAAAAACAAAAACACAATATGACAATATATCGTGATAATTATCAAAATCAATCAATATGACAAAAAATATTATGATAATGTTTTTGTTCATATCGCCCAGCTCTATTTTGGGTTATTTCACACTTTTTGTTTACTACCTAATTCCATATGTGTTGATTCATAGTGCCTTCAGTGAGAATCTACAATGGAAAAAGTCATGACAATGAAGAATAAAACATTGAACGGGAAGGTGTGTCCAAACTTTTGACTGGTAGTGTATGTGAAGAGAAAGAATAACTTAGACATTTTTTTCAATAAATATCAAGGTTGGCCTGCAACTTTGTCCAATGTTTTAATTCTGGCCCACTGTGTATTTGAGTTTGACGCCCCCTGCAGTAGGGGAACCTTCTTTCGTTCTACAAAGACCCTTCTCCTCTGCAGAACCATTTATCATGAGGTGATCATAAAAAACATTTAATGAATGCACATGTTCATTATGTAATAATTTGTTCAATTTGTTCAAATGTAGTGTTTGGTAAAACTTCACTGAGTCAAATGATCAATCACTTTATATATATCGCAATGGCTGATCTCTCTGAAAGAGAGGGGCGGATATGATGTTACAAATAAAAATGGCACCGGTCATTTCTACACCCATCTCCACGTAAATCAGTAGGTTAGGCACAGGGTCAGGAGTCATTAAGGTCGTACTTCAACATAAAGGGTTAAAAAAGCACTGAAAATGATAGAGGGTGTTACTTCAAGAACGCTTTTTTTTGCATTCGGTTCTCCTATGAACCTTAAACAGCATAAAAAGGTTCTATCTTAGCGACGACCCCGACTGACTATTTTTATATCTTGACTAATTTAAAAATGATCGAGGGTGTTTTCACACTTGCTCCGTTTCAGCCCTCAAAGCGAACTCAGATCGATTAGTCAGCATTTTTTGGGTATATGTGACTCTGCGCGGCAAATTTCCAAAATTGAGTTACTATGTTGTCATGAAAGGGCATAAATCAGGCTTCACAACGATACCTATATGGAATGAATCGGACGACATATGACTGAGATATCAACATTCAAAGGAGTCGGGTTTCTCCTGTCACGCCAAGTGAGAAACGGAGAAATCTGCCGTCGAAGTTGACTATCGCCGTAGCACTCACAGACGCTTGGTGCGGTCGCGGCTACGTTTGTATTTACGGTAGCCTACGCTGCATTCACAGCCACACGGATAGCCAACCTGCGTTAGGTTAACTGAACTCGGGAGACGGAGATGGATTCCGGAGAAATATCGTCACGCTAGTCAACGAGTGGATTTACCGTGAATATTGAAGTAGAGCGGTCAAAACAGAAACTTTTAACATTCTGCTGGAATTGAATTCCGTTTTTAGGATGGAAAAGGCAAGTTTTTCGGGGAAATTTATTCCCAACAGTACAGTATAGACCTTCCACTGTTTCAAAAACATTAACAACAAAAAATCCACAATTTTACCCCACGCAACATAAACGCTCGTTTTTCTGGGAAACCTCCGTTGCGACAAGCGACTGGTTTTGCCGTGCAGAGTCACATATGTGAACACGCCAAACCAACTCAGACCCCTCGTAACGAGCCCAACGGAGACCACATCGGGAGGTGGTCTCAGTCCGGTTCGCTTTAAGTCCGCGGCATGGTTCGTTTAACTGGCGCCTTACGAACACAAAGCGCTCCTGGTTCGCTTCGGCAGTTTTTGTTGGAATTGAAAACTACCCAGAATGCAAAGCAGTAAAGGTCTGAGAGCTCCATAAGAATGAAGTATGAACAGAAAAAGGACTGAGGCCCCATCTGAGCTGAAGTGGAGCAGAGAGAGAACCGAGTCCCCTTTCAAATGAACTCACAGTGTGAACATAAGAAGAACTAAGTTCCCTTTCCGTTGGTCCACTTTTTGGACCACTTCTAGAGGACTGAGTTCGGTTCCTTTAAAGAGGACTATATGTGAAAACACCCTGATTAACCATTAATCTTGAACTAATGTTTACTTGTGGATGAAATGTTTACGCACGCCGCTCGCCCAGAGGAGGATGATGAGGTTCCCTTTCGGAGTCTTGGTTCCTCTGAAGGTTTCTTCCTACTAGAGGGAGTTTTTTTTCTTGCCACTGTCGCCTCAGGCTTCCTTGTTGGGGGGCTTTGGGCCGGCTACATGTACAGCAGAGCGCTTTGGGACAATAACTGTTGTGAAGAGCGCTATATCAATACAACTGAACTGAAATTTCGAGTTCCCAGTTACCATCAAACGCAGCAGTAGTTTAAACACGTTAGGCCAGCTTTACGGCAAACGGGTCCCCGTTAGCTCTCATTCACTTAACCCGCGTTAACAACATTAAACACCACCACATCCTTTAAAGATAATAATCCTCTTTAAGATTTTTTTTTCCTCTTTTTACCCAGAAAAAAAAAAAAAAAGTAAAAACGGAAAGACAGTCAGATCGGGGCGTTAGTGTTAAGATCTCCGTGTTAGGCCTCGTCCACACGGACGTTCGAAATGAACGCCCTCTGAACGCCATACGCGTTTTTGCTGCGTTTTGTAGCTGCTTGGATTGGCGTTCGCAATAGTGTCGTTTTCCTCGCGTTCCTCGGGATTTCGACGCCAAGAAAACGTTGCATGCAGCGTTTATTTGACGCCACCGGCCGAACGCCGGTGCTGGACGCTTTGATTTGCTCCAATGAGCAGAAAAACGGTCGGCGTTCGGTCGGCGCTCACCTGGCGCCACGAACGCCAGAAAAACGCCTGGTTCAGACGTCCGTGTGAACGAGGCCTTAAGGTCCGGCCTGATTTCCGCAGCGGGAGTGTGTGTGAGTTAGTGGTGTGTGTGTGTGTGTGTGCGTGCGTGTTAGCGTTGTTTGGATCGTCAGGGCTTGGAGAGAAGCAGCGGTCGCTGTGCAGTGAGCCGGTGAGTTTCTTACAAAGATGGCAGTGCTTCTGTCAACGTCACGGCCCAAAAACTATCACACAGCCACCCAAAACCCCCTGATGTACCTGATGTTACATTTACGTTTATGGCATTTATCAGACTTAGCAAACGCAATTCCGCTCCCGGTTGGCCGGCGTCCTGCAGGTTTTCCGTCCCGTTTGCTGAGTCTCTGCTGACGAATATCTCCCCGAGACCAGATGTAGATGCTCTGACATTAAGAATGACGGAAAACCTGGCGGATTCTGGAGCTCTCGGACTGGAATTGCCCACGTCTGCACTACAGCAACCTGGGTGTCGTTCTTTTAATCGTTTTTCCAAATTAAAACCCAAAATCAAAGCCAATAAGCAGCTTTTTTCCATATTCGTTTCCAAAACCGTAGGGCGGAAAACCGGATAATAACAAATAATTGCAGAAATGGAAAACACCGGAAAACAAAACCTCACAACTGAATTAGATCACGGGTTAAAAGGTTGCGATGTGATTATGAAATGATTATCGATGCAGCATTTTTCCATTGTTCCGACGCTGAAAAAATTCATGTCCAAATTATAAATAGAACTATAATCAACCCATTTAAATGTAATGAACGTACTTCCAGTATCTTTTATTAATAAAACAAGCGGAAGAGAACTGTTCCATATCTTCAAGATGAGATGTTGTCTCGGCTCCTAAACGCGCAACGCGGACTCCAAAATGAGCGTGCGGTGGAACGTTTGTGAGCAAAATCTCGTCTTTACTCTCGTCACTTGGTGCTGTGTTAGAAATGTCTGAGCTGTGTAGAGACAACAGCGAATCGCGGAGCCTCTCGCTAAGTTTCCGGAAGTAAGCAAACACCGTCAACCTTGAAGATCTGCAGCAGAACGGACGGTTTGGGATGCGCTTTCAAACGGCAAAAGGCAATCAGATTGTACATTATTCGCACAATTGCATAAAATTTCATTCATTCATTCATATATATATATATTGGGGTGGGATTAAAATTTTTTTTCTTAAATGCATTCAGAATCAGTCTTCCCAGGATAGGCTCCGACCCCACGACTCCGATAGGGATTAAACGGTGCGGATAATGAATGAATGAATGAAATTTTATGCAATTGTGCGAATAATGTACATCAAAAATATCGATTTTTCTTTTTTGGTCTTATATGAAAGAAAATTAATCTGGTCTCCAAAAAAGAAAAATGCTCATAAGAACGGATAAGGGTGCTAAGCATGCTACGAGGGTTTCCCTTCTCCATCTTTTATTCCATTTTCTGTGTGACTGTGACGGTTACTCCATTTGTAGGTACTAGGGCTGGGTTCCAAAAAAAAAAAACCCAAAAAAACCCCCAAAAAACAAAAAAAAAAATCGATTCAACGATCAATATCGATTCCCGTTCGAAAAATATGATATCGATTCAAAAATTCGCGGATCGATCTTTTCCTGCGGCTATGCACTACTTCTCGCGACCGCGCAAGTAGAGCCATAAAAACGTGAGAGCGGCGAAACCGAAACCAAACCGAGCCATGGCTGAAGCTGCTCCGCTCAAATCACCGTCTGGCCTAAAGGCCGATGTTTGGCAACACTTCGGTTTTAAAACAAGTTATTTTATAACCAAGCAAAACTAGTATTGACGCCAAGAAATCTCAAAATAAATCGATATCGAATTGCATCGAGAATTGAATCGGATCATGACCTTGTGAATCGGAATCGAATCGATTCAGGAAATCAGCAACGATACCCAGCCCTAGTAGGTACAAGTCAACGGGTCACGGCACTTGACTTGTAGGAAAATGGAATACGGGGGAATATTTTTCCTTTTTCCCTTCTTTGTTTTTACATGGTCTTGAAAAAACTTTTTAAATGTTGCTTTTAACGTGAAAAGCGAAAAAAAGCAGCTCACAACAGCCGGCGGCGGTGGCTGTGGAGGCAGAATGGAGCTGGATTCGAACCTCCGACATCTAGGTCCCAAAAACTAAACCCTCTGCCCCACCCGGAAAAAAAATCCACCTAGTTTCAATATTTATTTCCAAAAGCAAAACGAATAAGGAGTTGTTTTCCTCGAGTTCACATTCAGAATAATGACAACGGAAGAAACAAATTCATAAGGCATTCGGAGTCGAGCGGTTTGACCTGAAAGTGACGGTTACACGGAGAGTAAAAAAAAAAACCAAACAAACACCAAAGTCTTGGGTTGGAGAACTGCACTGTTCGAGAATTCTGGGGAAAAAAACCAAACACCTGGAGATTTAGCCACATGCTCAGAAACATCAGTCGGTAAAACCCTCAAGTGGAAAGCGATTAAGCGACCCGTTATTCGGTTTTGGAAACGGATACTTGAAAATGACATGCGTCTTGACTTTTGGGTTTCATTCGAGGAACCAATGTAGGAACGACACTCCGATTCAGCTGGAACTTCTTCACAAATAGATTCTAAGACAGAAAGAAATTGCGCAGATTGGGTTTTAACAAAGCTGCAGCTTCATCGGGGAGGTTTGAGTGATTGCGCGCGCAGGACAGAAGCACTTCAGGGGTCTTTGTAACCAAATCCGCCACGACTGGGAGGACGGAGTTTGTGCTGGTGGCAAAGCTTGAGCATGTTGGGGGGCCTAGTGAGTTCACGAGAATAAGGAAGTCATTAGGCTGGCTTGAAAAAAACCCAACTTTGATCTGCTTTTGTTTCAGTTTGTCATCGGGAGGAATAATAACGTCGTTAAACGTTTCTGCCGTTTAGCGGACGCTCGTATCCAGGGTTACCACAATTTTCCCAATTTCGCGGACGGTGTCCTTGACAGCATTTTGGACTTTAAAGGTCCTAGTGATATTAGTGCCGGAAGGTAGTCGGCGGCGTAACGGTAGGGTGTTCCCCCCCCCGTGATCAGAAGGTCGCAAGTTCGAATCCAGGGCCGGTAAACTTACCACTGAGGTACTCATGAGCAAGGTACCGTCCCCAAGCACTGCTCCCCGGGGGCTCTTTAGGTGCCCACTGCTCCTTCACGGATGGGTTAAATGCAGACGTCACATTTGGTTGTGGTGCGCCGTGTGCTGTGATGTGGTGTGTTCACGATGACAAATAATCACTCACTTTCACTAAGGTAGGATTCGCACCCACGACCTTTTGGTCCGGAGGCACGTGTCCTAACCACTAGACCGCCATCTCAAAGACGTGATCGAACAAGCTCACGGACTATGGCATTTTAGCAGCAGCTCATATCCAGAGTCACTTCTATTGTCCTAATTTCAGGGACAGTTCCCTTGACAGCAACTTAAGGGTTAAGGGTCTTACTCCGGGACGCCAATGATGGTAGCAGGAGCTGGGGGTAGGATTCGAACCCACAACCTTGTGGTCCAGAGGGGAGTAGTATCCTTACTAGACTAGACCGCCGCCACCCCCGTCTCACGGCAAAACGGTCGGTTTTATGTCCTTAACGTCCTGTGTTTTATCGTGCGTTTTACCGTCCTAAACGGTCCGGCGTCGATCTTGGAATATGGTGAAATAACACTGGAAGTCAACTGTAAAATCCCAGCTTTATAAAACGACAGCACAACAAATCGGAAGTTTTGTTCAAGCCAGGCGTAATGGGATGGAATTTGGGTTACCCTCCCAACATGGGATTATTATTGACTGTAGTTGTCGAGGCTACAGGTTTTGGGCTGAGCCTATACCTGAGGCTACCAAGCGTCCCACGTAGGGCTGGTTATCCACGTCCACTTCTGAAACACAAGAGTGTGAGTTAGGCCCAAACCGAGCAGTGAGTGTGTGTGTGTGTGTGTGGGTGGGTGTCCAGCGAGAACCTTGCCTGGTGCTGGGGGGGGGGGGGGAGAGGGTGAAAGCGGCGTTAGTTTCTTATTTAATCAACACACACACACACAGACACACACAGCTCAGCTTCAACCCTGTTGAAAAGAGAAGAAAGACACACCGCCCGGCTCGAGACGAAATCCGTCTCCCGAAAATCTTGGTACCTGAACCGGCTGGGCTTTGCGCAACATACGTTTGGGAGTAATTACAACACGGATTGCTTGGTAATGCGCATTAAATCTTAATCAAAAATAGAACCATTTCACGTCCAAGCCGCTGTCTACACTGGACCAGGGGGAAGACGGGATATTTGCTTTTAGTAGGCGGCCGATGACGTGATCGATCGGCGGCCGGAATCGCCTCGTAAGTACGGATCCTTCTCTCACGGTGTGGGGAAGCTATTCGTGATTCAAACGATACGCTTTACTGCGCGATAGGGGAATTGTTGGCCGATGCCGATAGCCGCTTCTTTTATTGCGTATATCTGCCGATACCGATAAATGAGGAAGGCAGAGGCGAGGGCGAGCGCAAAACGGAGTCGAGCGAGTAAAGACAAGAT
>JAVGVS010001600.1:0-17951 GCA_032718565.1 Distichodus sexfasciatus
AAAACTCCGCCCCCAAACTGCCAAAACCCGCCCCCTTTCAAACGCGCACGCAGAAATCTCACTCGAGCAAAAAGGCCGCTCGTCGGTAATCTACTGTGCGCGCGAAGACATTTAACACATCGAGAGGAAAAATACAGTTCGATATGATCACAACCGCGCACTCGATTCTTCATTTTGTGCTCTGGAGTTTCACATTTGCGTGCGCGACTTTGAAATTTACGCTCGCGAAATTTTTGCGGCAAGCCGTTTTGCGCACTCCAGTTTTGGCACTGATGTGACGCCATAGATGGTCCTCGCTCATGAGTACCTCAGTGGTAACTTTACTGGCCCGGGATGCGAACCGCCGACCTTCTGATCGCGGGGCGAACGCACCATGAAGTGCAGCACAGAATAATGGCATACATCAGGCACTAAACTGCCCGTTTTGCCTGTATTTCACGTTTGATCAAATGTCTACACTTTTGTACATGAACACATTACATGTGTCAGTTCAAACACAGAAACAAGAAACACGAACACACACACACCCTTAAATAAAGACCAAGACGTGGTGGGTATTGCTAAGTAAACATTTATAAATTAATAAAAACATTCCCTTTTAGTGTTGTACAGGTTTTTACCGTTGATTTCTACCCCCTCCCCCCTCCCGTCCGGTTGTACTTCAGATTTTAAATATAGAAAAATATTTCTGGCAACATTCGTCATTTTGCATGTGTTTCCTTAACCACTGTGTGAATTACAGAAAGAAAAAAAAAAAGTCAGTGAGGAAGGTTTAATGTGGGGCTGAACCGTTTCAGACTAAGCACAGGAACAGAAGCAGGTTTGCATAGATAACCAGCCTCGAACATCAGCATCAACTCTCCATCAAGACAAGTAAACAAACAAAACAAAACAAAAAAGAATGAACAAGAAAATCAAAGCGAGAATTGAATCATTTACGCATTCCTGGTGGTTTGCACGTACACGCAGCATTCCGACAGGAAGCAATAAATGGGACTGATTTCCTAAAATTCCCCAAAGTTTCACGAATCAAAATCCAAACGTCAGCTTTAGAACTACGCAAACTCATGAATAGGTGACATGAACAGAGACGGCTGTGCTTTTTATGAAACTCTCGACAGCGTGTCTAAGAAAGACGTTTTGATAGCTTTACTATCGACAAAAACACGACTGTTTGTGGTCGGTACTTGGATTAAAGCAACCAGTTCACTGGATCATTACCTCTACACCCCCACGCTCCCATAACGCTTCCTAAATCACGCCCGGCAAAAACGCAGCGGCCCAAAGAAACAGCTCGAACGTGCAAACTTGCACCAAAAAAAGGCAGGCGCGGATTCAAATAATAACAACACGGCATGGTGGAGCAGCTTTACAGTACTGCACTGTACTCATCTAGTCTCATGTCGACTCTTTCGTTGCTCTAGCGAGAAGACGAAACAGTCCTGGAATCTTACATGGTACAACAGCTCACGCTTGACATGCTGCGACCTTCAGAGAGCTACAAATAAAAACTAGGGTTGGACCAACCTGATCCTGATGAACTCTGGCGAGGCAATGTTTAAGTCCGAATAGTTGCCTCTAGGGCTGGGTATCGTTGCTGATTTCCTGAATCGATTCGATTCCGATTCACAAGGTCATGATGCGATTTCAATTCTCGAATCAATTCGATATCGATTTATTTACAGATTTCTTTGCGTCAATACTAGTTTTGCTTGGTTATAAAATTAGGCCAGACGGTGATTTGAGCGGAGCAGCTTCAGCCATGGCTCTATTTGGTGTCGGTTTCGCCGGTCTCACGTTTTTATAGCTCTCCTTGCGCGGTCGCGAGCAGTAGTGCATAGCCGCAGGAAAAGATCCATCCGCGAATTTTTTAATCGATGTCGTGCTGTTCGAACGAGAATCGATATTGATCGGTGAATCGATTTTTTGAACCCAGCCCTAGTTGCCTCGCACGTATCGAATCAGTAATCCGAGCCCGGCTTCCCGTATCGGCATCGATACGGAAAAAGTTGGATCGGTGCACCTCTAGTAAAGTCGTGCCTCGTCGAACACGTCGCACTCAAATATAATGACTATACTTTGACAAGCAAGGTT
Organism: Distichodus sexfasciatus; assembly: GCA_032718565.1. Lineage (NCBI taxonomy): Eukaryota > Metazoa > Chordata > Actinopteri > Characiformes > Distichodontidae > Distichodus > Distichodus sexfasciatus. Next base: position 2,095 of record JAVGVS010001600.1, read on the forward strand.
CAAACAAGCCTTATCGACGTAAGGAGCGAAAAAAACAAACACAACAAACCCCCTCGGCAGACGTGGGCCGGATGTGTTGCTGAGGAGAAATGGATGGATTGATAAGTGGCACTGAGACTATGGCAGTTTTACATCTATATCCTGCAATAAAACGGACTTTAGCTTTAGCGTTTCTTAGCTTTATGCAGATTAAGTATGCATATATAAAAAATGACCACCTGCACGCCCCACGACGCAAACACCGGTCATGTGACTTGAAAGCAAGGAGAAAGAAAATCAAACTGAGGTACTGTCTCTATGGCTTGAGAATGTTCAAAATGTGTCGTAAACCCAAAAATTTCATTAAAAAAAAAAAAATAATAACACTCAAAGAGAAAATCAAATCACCCACACCTACATTCGCCCATGCAGCACTTTCCGAATGGATTGTAAAGTGTCAAAAGTGTCTTGGCAATAAACAAAACCCCCCACACACACAAAAATATAATCCCGAAAACACTGTGCGATCGTAGCGTCCCCCCCACCAACACACGTCACAGCCTTCCGCAACACTGACATGGCTTCTGATTCTACTGGCTTGGCACTTCTCAAAATCTGTCTTGATCTTATTCAGAAAACCCTCCCGAAAGGAAGCGGCGCACTTGTTTACAGGGTAAGACGGAGCGCCGCAAAAGGCCACGCGGCCGCATCGCTGCCGCTCCGACTTTCCCGTTAAGCGAGGCCGCTTCTCGACGTTCCCCTTGAATCCGCCTTTTCCTCCCGAACCCTCACGATCGCTCCGAACCGAAAGAGATCGCCCCAAAACCGTCCATTAAAAAAGGCTAAAAAGAAAAAAAAAAACAACAACCCAAAACAAGGAGAGTGCAAACCCCTGATGCGAGGAAAAAGCTCTGGTCTTTTGGGGGGGATCCTCTGAGATGATGTGTCTAGGAACGGACATGTCATTTTGAGATGCTTGGCCCTGAAGCAAAACGGAGCTTCCGTTTTTTCTCCTCCGCGTCTCCCCTCGCTCTAGTTCTTTCCCGATGAAAGGTCAAGCGTGAGACGCACGCGCCATTCCAATTCGAAAAGCACGGTCCCGTTATAGACCGAACGGTGCGAACGTCGTCTCGTCGGGACGCCCGTGTGTGTGCTTTACAGACTTGGCGAATCGAGAACGGGGCAGAAGGTATGACAAACGCGCACGCGTTTAGCCGTTTCGAAACCATCAGAAAGGAAAACCCGCCACTTTTGCCGTGGTGGACTTTTTTTTGGGCTGGATTTCCGATAGAAAAAAAAAAAAAGAAGGAAAGAAAGGAAGAAAAATGCTTAAAACCTTATATATCTACTTTGAAACGTTGTCATCTATACAAGACACTCTCCCGATTCGATGACAGATCTTTACCTAAAATTTGTCCACGTCGATTATTGTTACCAGGGCACAAGTCTGACCCAAAAAGAAACGAACGATTTACCGTAAAACTACGTTTTCCAAGACCTTAAGGAGACGTCCATCATTTTTGTTCTTTTTTCCTCCAGCGGATGGCAGTACGCCTTTCATACGTCTCCTTCCCCCCCACCAAAAAAAATAAAAAGGGATACGTTGGAGGTGCTAACGTCCAACCTTCGGGGGCCCAAACCTCCGTGTTAAAGGATACGGTCATTCTGAGTGTCCTGTGTAAAAACAATATACACATATATTCGTCATATAGACTATGTACAAGATTTATATGCACAATAAGGTTTTCCAATAATCTGCTTACATAGGCTGTACAGATTTAAAAATCATTATAAACATGAGATTCCAACCTCGACCGATCTCCTCTCGCTTTCCCGCTTTCCCTTTATTTTGTTTAAACGTTACTTTTGTTCTAACCAAGTCGCGAAAAGACTCGCCGATTCCTCTTGGCGGGGGAGAAAAAAAACCAGCAAAAAACCAAACCAATGTGTTTTCTACAGCTCTGTGCCTTTAACAGTGGGCAGGATGGGGGGCACAGAGCGGTCCGTTCCCTCACTACTCCTCCGTGCCCTGGCTGGGCGGGAAAGGTACGGCCACGGCGTGCTCCTGCGCCAGAGCGGCCAGTTCTTTGAGGAACTCGGAGAAGACGACGGCGCAGTAGACCGTGTTCTTGACGCGCAGCGCTTCCGCCTGCTTCTCCAGCCCGGACGCCCCGCTTGCCACCACCACGCCCCGGAAGAGGGCGCTGTGGAGGGAGTGACCGCCGTCCCGGACGTGCGCCAGGGCCGCCTGGGCGGCGTGACGCGCCCGAGTGGGGCTGTTGGTGTGCCTCAGGATCAGGTCGCCCAGAGACGGCTTCCGGCTTTTCACTGTTAAAAGACGGGAAGGAGGTAAAGGGTTTTCACCCACATCCAGAACAAGGCGTCAAAGAAACGCGACTCTGCACGGCCGAAGCAGTCGCTTGTCGCAACGGAGGTTTCCGAGAAAAACGGGCGTTTATGTTGTGTGGGGTAAAATTTGGGATTTTTTGGTTTTAGTGTTTTGAAACAGTGGAAGGTCTATACTGTAGTGTTGTGAATAAATTTGGCTGAAAAATCCTAAAAACGTGACTTTCTTGAGGTGAGGAATTCAATTCCAGCAGAATGTTAAAAGTTTCTGTTTTGACCGCTCTACTCCAATATTTACGGTAAATCCACTGGTTGACTAGCGTGAAGATATTTCTCCGGAATCCATCTTCGTCTCCCGAGTTCAGTTAACCTAACGCAGGTAGGCTATCCGTGTGGCTGTGAATGCAGCGTAGGCTAGCGTAAATGCAAACGTAGCCGCGACCGCACCAAGCGTCTGTGAGTGCTACGGCGATAGTCAACTTCGACGGCGGATTTCTGCGTTTCTCACTTGGCGTGACAGGAGAAACCCGACTCCTTTGAATGTTGATATCTCAGTCATATGTCGTCCGATTCATTCCACATAGGTATCGTTTTGAAGCTTGATTTATGCCCTTTCATGAAAACATAATAACTCAATTTTGAAAATTTGCGACAAGCGACTGGTTTTGCAGTGGAGGGTCACAAATGTTCTCCACGAAGCCTTTCCCCATCCCCTTAACAAACTGGCAGAACTCTGCTGAAAACATCCACAAGTTGTATGTAAATGGAAGACAGAATTTCTTGATGCTGTCTGCAATAAAAACGCCTTCGCCTTCTTTCTTTCAGGGTTACACAAGTAAAAGTTATTTATCGAAAGCTCCTGACCGCTAGGTCTCTGGTATTTTACTGGTCATTTTAAAGACGGTAAAGAAAGACGACGACATTTCAATTTTAAGGCTAGGCCTTAAACTAATAAAGGTGCGATTAGATTAGAAGCGCTACAAAGCAATGCTGGATGCTGAACGTGAACGAGGCACACTGCGTGGCCTCCCGCTCCCTCCACAACACACACCCAGACTACGGACTGACTCTGCTGCACCTCTGCGCTTTACACAGCACTGTTTTGTGAGGCGCCTGCTGCTACATGGACAATCTCGTCCACAGCACAGTGAAACTGCTTTTTGTTGTAATCTGACTGTATAATAGACTCACGTTAGTTTTTGCTAACATTTACTGCTTTGGTAAAACATTTACCTGTAAACAACAAAAAACATTCATTTTTTCCTGCAAAACGAAACGTTTCTGATGTGAGTTTTTGACCGTAAGTGGTGGTTACGTGTTTTTCCGGGTGCAGTCTATCGTGTGCTGGCAAAACGTACAAAAGAGTTGTTCTCCCGATTCATAAAAATCGTTTGGTTATTGTTCTGCTCTAAACTTAGCATCGACACTCGAACTCCGTCATTTTTTTGAGGACTTCGGTGTTTCGCCATAGCTGACCGTTGACGTTTTCCCCTCAGGGTCTGTGCGTTTGTGTGTGTGGAATGCTGAGTCCCGCCTCAACAGGTAACACGTACAGGGGGCTGCAGCGGCCAAAACTGATTAGAAACCATCGCGTTGCTTTGCCCACACACTGATATCAGCCAATTATACGACATTACACGTTTTAACGGATTCCATGTTATTTGTTGAATTCCGCGATTCCGTCCGTGTTTTCCGCATCGCAGGAATCACAGGGCCCTACCTTTAGTCGTGGAGGCAGCAGTCAATTAGTTTGAGCTAATTTAATTCCTTTTTTTAACTCACTGTAATCAGGCGCAGCATGACCGACCCGATGATCCGGGCCTGACCAAAATTACAACCTAGCAGACGCTCAGTTGACCTTTACACATACTGTACAAGGGTTGAAGCTTATGTTGTCTCTGAAACTTCATTGTCATCAAAATTGTGGCACAAAAAGCCAGGAAATTTCCATGAACTAAACGTGTAAGAAACTGTTTGGGCTTTTTCTTCACTGTCTGATGGCGACTGTGTGTTTCCTTGTCTGTCGGCCTTTTTGAGACTCTACCTGTTTAAAGCATAGTTCTGTAAATACAAAAATGGGATTAAATAAAAGCGAACAGGTGGGAGTTAAAGAACATAGTCATTAATCAACTAATCAATCAAATATGTATCTGCCTCCTCACTAACCCAGCGAGTCTGATCGCCGTAGAGGTGGCACTCCGGCTGGCGAATCCGCCCAGTCCAGCTTGCCTCGTGCCGCCAGGAAGCGACGGGCCTTCTTCAGCATAGCTGGAAACTCCTCGTGGCCTGCAGCGAACACCTCGATGCGGTTTTTCACAGATCCGAGAACCTGGTGAAAAGGGTGACGGGAACAAAAGGTGACAAAAAGCAAAACAAAACAGCAACATCAAATTAAAGCAGGCAAAACACATTTAAAACAAGGACTGAGCAAAACAAATGTTAAAAAAAAAAGAAAAACACGCTAACAACTCGACATGGCAAAAAAAATTCAAATCTAAACAGCACTCAGACACGTCAGATGGTTACACATCAAAGCAAGCGTCCACTAGAGGGCAACAAATGCAACACAATTGGGATAAAAAACCAAAAAAAGAAAAAAAAAAGAACAATAGCAACAAAATGAAAACAAGTCTGGTGTCGAGTGTTCATCAGATGATGCCTTACAAATTTTGTCGCGTTTGTCATACCCACACAAATGCAAACGGGACGATTAACGGGACGTGCAGTGACCCTGTAGGATTGCAGGATTCTCAGACGCAAAAACCCCAAGCATCAAACTCGACTTGTAAAGAGAGGGTTGTTCATCAAGGCAGACCACTAGAGCCATTACTTGGCCTTTCTGGAAGAGAACTACATTTCCCACCATCCCCCGCGCGCCCCCTCGGAGCCGCGTCGCAATAAAGCGCTCCAGAATAAATGATGGAAAATCTCCATAAACGGCTGTATTGTGAGTAGAACGCTGGCTGTTGTGGTTACACAGCGACTTGCATTTCAGCTCTGCTTTTACCTGTTCAGCGAACTGTAGATATACAGTTTATACCGTGACATAATCGTATCGTGACCCATGTATCGTGATGCGTATCGTATCGCCAAAGCCCACCCCTAACATTCATACAGGCTTACTTTTCGCGCCTCATTTCTTCTTCGAACTGCCAACACTGGAGCAACGTCGTCTCGTCTCCCTATACACTTGCTGCGCTAACTTCCACTTCTGTCTAACGTGGTTTCTGTTAAAGTTAGGGCTGCAACAAATTATTTTTGTAATCGAATAATCTATCGATTATTTTATCGATTAATCGAGTAATCTGATCCTTTTTTTTTTTTTTTAAACAAAAATGACAATACATTTGTTATTAGGCTTATTGTGGTGTGAGTAGAAGTTAGTCATATACGCTTTATGTTGTTGTATTCAATTGAAAATGAAGAAACAAGTTCAAGGGTCAAAGATTTTCCATCGTTTATTTCGACGCTTTATTGTGACGCGGCTCCGAGGGGCGCGCAGGGGATTGTGGGAAATGCAGTTGTATTCCAGAAAGGCCAAAAGCAATTCATTTTCTTGGCCAAATTGATTCAAAATGAGCCAAAACTTCAGTATTTCCACATTTTTAATTGATCCATTAATTTTTTTATAATGTTATACTTAGAGGTGGGCGATATATCGATTTTTTCGATTAATTCGAATTTACAGTTCAGGACGATGTGTTTTTATGAAAATCGATTTTATTACTTATTACTTATTTATTACACGCGGGCGCCAAAAGCGGAACTAATGCGACGCATCGTTCTACACGGGTAAATTAGCGCGGCGCACCCAAACCCTGTAGCAGATTCACAAACAACACGGCAACGACAGGGGAAAAGTATGGCGTCACATCAATGCCAAAACTAGAGCGCGCAAAATCGCTTGCCGCAAAAATTTCGCGGACGTAAATTTCAAAGCCGCGCGCGCAAATGTGACACTCGAGAACACAAATTTAAGAATCGAGTGCGCGGTTAAATGTGACGACCCCCCTCCACTCCATAATTAGACACTTTTTAGGTGAATAAATATGATTATAATGTAAAACACAGAATTCGGAAGAATAAATATGGAAAAACAGAATTTAGGAAAAAACAAGACGGATTTAATAGGGCCCTATGTATATTGCAAAAGACATGGTGCCCATACATACTGTGGAAAAGCCGGGATTCATTAACATGCCAAAAGTTTTAGACTTGAAGTACATGCTTCCAAGCCGCAAATATTTGTCTGAATTTGACTTGCCACAACTGTATAATGAAACACGTCAAAGAATCGGTAGAGAGCTGGAGGAGGAGGTGTCGTATTATTTTGCCACAACTGACATGTGGTTTTGAACCATTTATTTGTCATCTGTAGTTTGATTTTGAGTAGGGGAGGAGAAAATCGATTAAAATCGAAAATCGGATTTACTGTGAAAAAATCGGAGATTTTATTTTTAGGCCATATCACCCAGCTCTAGTTATAGTTTAATCAATAAAAAAGATGAAATATAGAACATTTATTTATCAATGGTAATTAGGAAATCTGTTCAATTCTGTAAAGGTAAATGATGAAGTTGGCGAGAGAGCCTGGACTTCTTTAGTCGGCGTTGGAAGCATAGATGTTGCGGAGCTTTCCTGGCGATGGAGATGCTCTTAGGGATCCGGGAAGGGTTGAGCCGCAACTATCCATTCTTTTTGGAATCGAGTATTCTATCCATTCGATTAATCGAGTAATCGGATCAATTCTTCTGCTTCTTTTCTTTTTAAACAACAGAAAAAAGATGATACCTTTGTTTTTAGGCTTATTCTAGTGTGTGAGTAGACGTTAGTAGGGCTGGGTTCAAATCAATATCGATCAATATCGATTCTCGTTCAAAAAATACGATATCGATTCAAAAATTCGCGGATCGATCTTTTCCTGCGGCTATGCGCTACTTCTCGCGACCGCACAAGGAGAGCTACAAAAAACGAGAGACCAAAACTAGTATTGACGCAAAGAAATCTCGAAAATAAATCGGCATCGAATCGAATCGAGAATTGAATCGGATCATGACCTTGTGAATCAGAATCGAATCGATTCAGGAAATCAGCAACGATACCCAGTCCTAGCATGTACTGTACGCTGGGAAGGTAGCGCTTGTCCCAGGCAGGTCCAAAATCCCACCTCGGCGCCGGCGCCTTCTGTCTTAAAAGGTAGGGCCTTATTTGGCAAAATTCCGAGCACGCAGTGGAACGTTCTAGAGGGAAGTCTTTACGCTTGCAACCTTGCCCGCGCCCGGTTCGCACATCGGTATCGGGTGTTGGGTATCGGGTTGATGTTTGTCAGCGTTGCCTTGTTCTCTAACTGCTGAGGAGCGTCACTAAAAATCTTTGCGCGCGTGAGACTGCGTGTGATTACGCATGTCCTTTCTTACCTGAATGAGAGACTTTACGCTGGGCTGGAAAACCATGTTCGTGTTGAGGAGGAAGGAGCGGATAAGAGGCTGAGGGTAGCAGGCGAGCTGGAACACGATGCCCGTCAGCAGGATGTTCACATACAGCGAGTTCTGCATCATGCTCTCCAGCTTGGAAAAGAGCACCGTCATAAAAGGACCTGCGGACACAGAGCACACGCTCGAGATCGTTTCTACGCTTCTACGAGCGTCTTGTACGTCATCCAAGTTTCTAGGGGTATACAGTACCTATGTAAGGCTGTGCAAGAGGTTGTCCGAGGGCCCGTGCCGGACTGAAAACCCCAGCGGTGGAGCCGTCAGGCTTCGATTCTCCGGCCGCAAGCTCAGACTCTGGTGGTGGGCACTCTTCATCAGTCCTGTGAGGACCGGGAGAGGAGGACAAGGGATCCTGGGCGAATTCCTCGAAGCTTCGCGCGTGAACTTGAACTCTCCTGGCCTTCACTCGCTCCTCGAGCTCTCGCAGTTCCTGATGGAATGCTTCGATGCTGATGCCCTGACCGTTGGAGTCTCCAGACTGGGGCTCAGACGGCGCCTGTTCCAGAAGCTCTTCGATCAGGCTCTCGACTGACTCCAGACCGTGGCTGCTGCCCGTTGTGCCAGACGTTTCGGTGGAGCTTGGGGCGAGATTTGGCCTTTGACCCTCACTGGAGTTAAATCCCCGGGCTGGGGGAAGCTGGGCAGGCGGGCTTGTCTGCGGTTGTGGAAGCGAACTGGATTGCACCTGAGATGGAGCCGGTTTCCTGACCGAGCTACCGGGAAAATCGTTGTACGTGTCCTGTAAGGGAAGACTGGTCTCGACAGAGGCCATATCAACACTTCCGTTAAGCCCCGATTCCTCTGTCCTACTTTTGGGCTCAGCGTCTCGTTTCACCTTCTTCACCTCCATCCCACCATCTGCCGTGTCCAAACCTTCCTCTGCCTGACCGGTGCCGTTCAACAGCAACCGATGGGGGATTGCGTGGGGACGTGGACCGGCGGGTTCGGCCGGCCCTAAAGGGGGCGCTGCGAGTGAAGACGAAGACTGCAGAGGAACAGAGCTGGGCAGCAAACTGCGTTTCTTGCTGCGAGGAGTGAGGCTGATGCAGTTCTTGCTGATCGTGACGTCCCACTCGCCGCTGTTCCGATCCGAGCTGCTCCATTCTGCCCGCGCTGCCGCCACCACCGCCGCTCTCTGCTGGGCGGCGTCTGCGACCGCGCCGCGCTGTGCCGCAAAGTGCTCGGGCACCATGCTGAGAGTCGGGTTGGACGTCGGAGGTGGAGGAGGGCTCGGCGCCGAGTTCGGGGAAGGGTTCTCTCCGTCGTAAGGAGCCGACCAGTCGCGGCAGGCCCAAGAGCAGAGCTCGATGCCCCGCCGGGCGTCCCTCAGGTACTCCAGGTACCCGGATTCGCCGTCTGAAGCGTCCGACGGCTGGTGCAGGGGGCTGCCGGAGGCCAGCGATGGAGGGACAGTGCCGCGGGGAGAGGAAGGAGTGCTGTCAGGAGGGGTGGAGGACGAGTTCCCGGCACCTCCGCTACTTTGCTGACGGATAAAGAGGGCCAAGCGGGACGGAGTGCTGGGCTTGGGGTGAACTGGAGACTCTGATGTGGGGCTCCCCAACACTACAGACAAAGACAAGACATCAGAGATCTATAATTATAGGGGCGCTCAGGAACCTTTTAGGGTGTCTAAAGCCCCCCTAAAACAGACCTAACCACGTCCACGGATGACGTGTTTGGTTCTATTGCGCACAAGCCTTAAATTCCTTACATAACACAAGTGACGATGGTAACCACGAAGAAGGCTACCGTATCGTGACCCACGCTAGACATGTGGCCTGCTGTTCGCTGACGGAAAAAAACATGACGCAGACGAGTGGGAAACGTTCGAGTTTGGAATCATTTTGCGTTCTAATGGGTACGGAGATGTTTTTCGACCAAACGTCGTGTGAACGCAGCTTTAAAAAATTAACGTCGAACAAAAATATGCTCTGGTAAGGTAGCTTTAAGGCAAATTTGGAGTTCCCTAGATCTGAGCGCGGAGTGTTTCGAGCAGAGTTGAGCGTGTAGACCCCGAGATTTTGCTCGGAATGAAAGCACAAATGTCTGCTTTGTAGACATGCTCACCCTTGCCCCAGAAGGCGGGCTCCTCCTCCCGTTCGGAAGAGGCCGTTGCGGTGATTCGACAGCACTCGGGGATCAGGGAAAGGAACTTGTCGGCCGATTTGCCGTAGAGGTCCGTCTCTCTGACGGCACGGCGCTGACTCAGCATCACGTGTGTGCAGGGCAGCAGATACCTAGGCATGGGGCACAGGAAGTAAAGTGCACAAACCAACATACTGGTGCAACAACCCAGAAAAATCACACACACACACACACACACCTGAGAACGAGCTGGAGCATGAGGTCTTCACAGTTGAGGGAGAGCAAAGTCTTGAAGAGACTGAGAGAGACCATGCACAGCTACAGAGCAATACAAGTAGAAGAAAGGTTACTACACAAAGCCACCTCCCCTCAAACCTACAAGCTACAACTGCGGTAAGTGACGGTAATGTGAGAAATAGACGCTAGGTCGATCGTTTGCTACAGAATCCCTCTGCCTCTGGGGGACAAAAAAAAACAGTTCCCGTTGCGGGGGGACTGACCCGCGAGTTGCTGCTGATGCGAGTGAGCAGCGTGTCGAGGATGGTGTCGTTGTCGTGCCGGTGCAGCAGGATGAAACGCAGGAAGGTCTTCAGGAGGGACTTCTCCGTAATGCTGCGCAGAAACAGGTCCAGGTAGGCCGTGCTGGCGATCATTTCGTCCACCGACGACTGCAGAGAGGAAGCGGTAGGGAGCAGAGACCGGAGGAAAACTCGGTGTTAGTTGTGGAAAATGAGCTTGAGCCGATTTTTACATTGATGACTTTTAACAACATCTGCCACAGGAAATTAGCACTTGTTAGCATCCCGGCATCAGAAGTTTGCGTTTGTTCCGTCTTGAAAAGCAAGCAAAAAGCAAACAAACGCACGCCTCCATACCACGGACGACAACATACCCAGGCTGTCTGTCTGGGTCAAAACAGTGAAACAATATTCCTATCCAAATTTCAGACCAAGTTTGAGCGACTGTCGTCAGTAAGGCACTGATCCGACCTTGTGCAGCGCTGGCCCCATGACTGGCACCAGGAAGCCGTTGTGGAGGTAGTCGAGGAGCTGGCAGCGCACCAGTGGGTGGGCCACCTGTACCACGGCGTTGCAGAACTCCAGACTGTTCATGAAGAGCTCTAGCGAGGGCACGCCCATCCAGTCCTCCCTGCGCAGGGCGTGCCAGTCGTCACCCCGCACCTCGATCTTCCGTGGGAGGGAGGAGTAGAGCGCGCTCAGGCCCGTCGCCAGTACCTGAGAGCAAGAGTGGAGTCAAGAGGTTATGTGTCACGCCCTGTCACGTTACCTTCAGAGGTTTTCGGAATATGAATTTGGTAAAATTGTGACATGAAACTTTCTTTTTAAACCATTTCATCGTAAGCACCAATGGTCAGGCTTCTAGGTTTGGTTGACAGCTAAAAAGCTAATTCTTGGACATTGTTGGTTTTATGGTCGTTGAAGTGCAGACTTAAGTAGGGCGCTCTGAAATCCGTTTTGTTTTTTCCTGAATTCCGCTTGATTTTTTCCTGAATTGCGTTTTTTCCATTTTTATTCTTCTGAATTCCGTGTTTTACGTTATAATCACATTTATTCACCTAAAAAGCGTCTAATTATGGAGTGGATGGGGAAAGAACAATGCAATAGAAAAAAAAATTCACATGACTCTTATTCAACTTCAACAAAGTGCTGGGGTTCAGCAAAACATTTACTGCAAAGTCGGGCCATAAAAATACGCAAGCGCCGACGGGTATAACTGATAACCATGAAAAAGACGCATCCACGCATTGTCAGCGGTGGTAAAGCGCAGACCATTAAAACATCCATCCACACGGATCATACCGGGCAGAAGTAGGAGTTCTCAGTGATGTATCTGGCCACGGCGTGGTTGCTGGCCGACGTCGCCATGACCAGGAGCAGGGCGTCGCGGGCCTGCTGGCCTAAAGTTCCGTCTCGATGGATGAAAGGCACCAGCATGGAGAAGATCAGCAGGTTTGTGGGGCCTTGCTGTACCGCTCCACACCTGAACAGCAGCTCCAGCACGGCAGGCTGCTTTGCCATAGACACGCACACCTGGTAACACACACACACACACACACACACACACACAAACATCGCATCAGGACCGTCATATTTAAGATACACTATCATTTGGCCCAAAGACTGTAAATGAATATTAATTTATTTTTTTTTTAAGTCATGAAAATCTCTTTTTGGGTAAATCACCAGCTTCGCCACAAAATATATACGCAGTTTAGCATGTGAGACGGTTAGCTACAGTGGTGACCATAAGACTGGGCAGGTAAGACCCCCAAACAAGGCGCTTCACTCCCAAGCAGCGCTACGCAGACTGTCCTATAGTAACTTAACGTTAAGTCACTCGGGTAAGAGCATCTGCCGAATGTTGTCAATGTAACTCGACAAAAATGGACGCTGGTAAGAGTATCTCGTTTTCTCCTGTGACGCCTGACTGGCGCTGGTACTGATAAAAGCTTGCACTCGCAAGAATTTTGCGCTGAATGTGCGTGTAGATAACACACGTTACGTTAGGGCTGCCCGATATATCGCTTCAGCATCGATGTCGCCAACTGCAATAGTCACAGTTGCGCAAGAGCCTGCAATGTCAAGTGCGATGAATTCAACCAAATATGGGTCGCGCTGCGTCCTTTTTGGTGCTTGATACAAAAGGCAAAGCTCTCCCCCGTTGTCATTTTTAAACACCATCTACAATCTAGAGAAAGGGAAAAGCCACGAGAAGACGGTAAGAAAGTGGATTTTGTTTTCTATGCATGCACACTTACATTCACGATCATTCTAGAACGACTGATTCTTCCCGAATGCAGCTAATTCGAGTCTTTTAGTAAAAATATATTGCATATTTCTAATATCGCGCAGCCCTTTATTACACGTTTCAGCCGCACTTACCGACTAGAAGTTGTGGAAAGCATCGAAAAGGGCCGGTCAGGTTTTTTACCCTCTTAAAAAACGTCCTTCAGCACAACTAAACATGACAAGCAACTCTCAGGAACGTAAAATCAGTGACTTATTTGTAGAATATTAAGTATAATTGTAGGTGAGTGATTATTTGTCGTTGTGAACGCACCACAGCACAGCACACAGTGCACCACAACCAAATGTGAGCTCTGCATTTGACCCATCCGTGAAGGAGCAGTGGGCAGCTAACAAGCGCCCGGGGAGCAGTGCTTGGGGACGGTACCTTGCTCATGAGTACCTCGGTGGTAACTTTACCGGCCCTGGATTCGTACCTGCGACCTCCCGATCACGGGGGCGAACACCCTACCGTTACGCCACCGACTGCCCCAATATCCGCTTTTTTTGGGTCAAAACCCCCCAAGATTTTTCCTAAACGTTGTGTGCGCTCATCAGCATAACGAGACATAACGCACTTAAGAAGATAATAACCTTCGCGTGGTCAACACTAATAGCTTTAAGTAACGGTCTGCTAAAAGCCAGGGGTGTAATACCAACGCTCGGACGCCAGTATCAGTGCTGCCATCTAGTGGACAAACTATACGACAAAAACACTCATGACAGTCACACACACACACACACCTGGTTGAGCAGCAGGACCAGGCTACCCTCCAGGTTGGGTGGGCAGCCCATCTGAGGGTCGACGCAGGCCCCCAGCAGGACGAGGAGTGGCTGCAGCACGGCGCTGTGCTGCAGTAACGGCTGGTGGGATTGGCCGATCAGCATCTCAAACAGCTTCAGCAGCGCCGTCTGGCTGTCGGGATCCAGGCCGCGGCGCACGTGCCACTGCACCAGGCGCTCCAGGATGTTTTCGGACGCCGTCAGCCTTAGAATCGGCCCCATTGCTGAGGAGGGGTATAAAGACACTGTACTGATGCGGACTGCGGCGTTGGCGACATGGAGAAGTGATATTTGACGCGGTTCCGTTTCTCCTAGGGCCGCGCCGATACCACTTTTTTTTCTTTTAACAAACCGATACGAATACAAGTTTTTTGTTTTTTTTTAATTAAAAATCGGACTGTCCACCAAACGCGTTTTTTTTGGCGCTGAGAGTGGATCAAAACCTCACTTCCAGAGCTCTTTCTCAGCGCTTGTTGTGGCCAAGTCACGAAAAGTGTCGGGGACTTCAGAGTTCGGTCCTATTTCATATCAACTTCGTAGCAGGTTCCTTTGAATTGGGCAGTTCAGATGCCGCTACTTGGCCTCACTGAGATTTTTTAAAATATTTTTCTCTTGGACTGAGAGAGACGGTTGCCATTGGCGACTGGAAAGAACAAAACTAGTTGGAAAATTAAAAAAAATCTAGTCGAACACTGTAGTCGCCATCTGGAGTCCTGGATTTCACACGAGCTTGTGGGTCGAACCTCTGGACCTAAGTTTTTGGATCGTTGTCTCCCCCTAGACATTGGAGTCGGGCAGGACAACAAATTACACCCGCCGACTATGACCTGTTTGTTGTAGTGAAATACCACTGAGTGGTATCGGTGTGTGGTATCGGCAACTTATTTACAAATGCGAGTACGAGTATTTTAATGAAGTATCGGCCCGATACCCGATACTGGTATCGGTGCAACCCTAGTTTCTCCTGACGGCATTTTAATCAGTAAATTCAACCCAAAACATACATTGAAACTGAAACGGGACTGTTTTTTGTCCCTCAGATGTTTTCTTTGGACCTGTCAGTGCCCGATCCGTTCCTGCTGCTCGATCGGTTCCGCGCATGCGCACTCGGAAAGCCGCCCTATTGCTGCCCGATCGGTTGCAGGTCATAAAGGCCATCGTAAAAGACTTTACGACACATTATTTTTACACACATATATATATATATAGCTTTAAAGTTTCGCTATAAACCGTCTGTTATGTGCGGGTCCGGCAACGACTGTCTGCCGTAAAGCGTTTCAAGCGGTCAAACCTTCGTGGGAATACGGCGGCTTTCCGAGCGGTGGAACCAATCGGGCAGCCGGCACGGATCGGGTACTGACAGGACTAAAACACTGCACTTAGAGAAGAAAAAAAACGAACATTCTTAATACCTGGTGGATCTCCGTCGCCCCCTGGTGGTCTCTCCTCGGCCAGCAGACACAGCATCTGATCTGTGTGATTCCGTACAGCGGTCAGATCGTCCGCTCCCCCGGCGATAGATTCTCTCTGCTCCAAAACCCACGATACCTGTCGTCGTATAAAAAGACGGCACGTGTGTGACAGAGAGAGAGACAGAGAGAGATTGAATGTTTCAGCTACAAGATGTGGTGTTTCTATTCTGAGACAGACCGAAGATTGCATAGACTACTCTCACACACACACACACGGGAACATGTGGAAAATTCCATCCAGGGGTTGCGTCAGCGTGTGTTTCTGTGTACACAGCCAACAACAAACTTCCTTGCTTTCCCCAACACATTTGTATTTTGGCCGATCTAGACACGATCAAATTACGTATACCGTGTTTACAGGAGCTGGCAGCAATTCGCAAGCAGCCTCCAGCTGGACCACACACACAAACACACACACTCGCACAAATCGATCCGCAACCGTTCAAATCCCGCGCGGGGCAGTATTGATTTGCTCTCCGACTGCTCCACCATCGCAAGCTGTTTAGCAGTCAGCACTCTAGTCACCGACTGTCACACTCTTTGTGTGTGTGTGTGTGTGGTAGTGGGTGCTTGCATCACCTGTCTCCAGTGATTCTCAAACACCATCAGGCAGGTCTCCGGGTCGGCAGTACAGGGGCTGGATGGGGCTGCGCTGCGGTTGGTCCGTCCGCCCGGACCCCTGGGGGTCATACGGCTGAGCCAGCTCATCCTAGCTATCTGACCCGGAGGTCAAAACGTCACAGGGCGGGGGGTTTCGCCGAAAAAAAAGAGGGAAAGGTCGAGGAGAGAGGGGGGGAAAAAGGGGAGAGGAGAGGAGAGGAAAGGAGAGGGAAAAGAGGGGGGACGGAAGGGAGAAGAGCGGAAACTGAGAGAGGGAATGCGCTGGTGCACGC
>JAVGVS010001601.1:0-17950 GCA_032718565.1 Distichodus sexfasciatus
TATATATATATATATTTAAAAACTCAAATTCATCCCCTAAAAGGCGGCATAGACCCCCAATATAGCGCCGTCACACATACAACGGGTCATTCAGTAATGAAACATTTCTCATACTTTTTGGAAAATCATTACCTTTCTCTTCAAAAAAGTCCATTGAATACTGTACTATATACAATGTATTGTATGTGTATAAATATATAGTATATCAGGCTTTATTAAAATAATATTAGTATTTCATTATATGATAGATTAGGTTTGTTATTAGTTATTTACACTTTTTAAAATCTGAATAAAATTTAATTTCATAGAATTTTATCTTTTCCTTTATTGTTTTAGAATTAATGACGTAACTTTGTAGAACACGTATATCGAAATGACTCAATCCGAGGTATTACTCTATATTCATTCATTCATTCATTCATTTATTTTCCAAACCGCTGTAATCCCAACTGGGGTCACGGGGGGGACCGGAGCAACTTTCGGGCACAAGGCGGGGACCAGCCCTGGGCAGGTGCCAACACACCGCAGGGCACACACACACACACACACACACCTTAAGGGCCAATTTAGAGTCACCAGTTAACCTACAACGCATGCCTTTGGACTGTGGGAGGAAACCGGAGCACCCGGAGGAAACCCACGCAAACACGGGGAGAGCATGCAAACTCCACACAGAAAGGTCCTCCGGCTGTCCCCGGGGTTCGAACCCAGGACCTTCTCACTGTGAGGCGGCAGCTCTAACCACTGCGCCACCGTGCCGCCCGTATTACTCTATATGCTGAATATAATATAAATACAACATATGCTCAAGTATATGAGTCATACACTGGTTATCAGTCTCCTTGATTAGTAATAATCTGTTCAGATACAGGCCCTGAAAAAAGCATCGGTCAAACTTCTGTAAAATGTCTCTGTTAATGTCAAGCGTTGAAGATTTAATCACACATTTCACTGCTCAAATAACAACTGAACACACACCCACTCACACACGCACACACACAGAAACAGTCACACACAGACACTTGGTTCATAAAGACTTGAGTTTTTACTTTTGTGGGTGAAAGTCTTTATCATTTCAACCGATAACATAAAGGCATGATCAAAAACTCTTTGATTGTGTGTGTGTGTGTGATCTTCATCAGCAGCATCTCAACAGGAGCTCTGCACAACCGGTCTGACCCAATCAGACACACTGATAGATGGTTAATGGAATATCCCCTAGTGGTTCTTAAAAAGACAATTACGAGTGATGGATATTCAGAGTACCCATTCATGCACACTCACTTACTCACTCACTCACTCACGCGCACACACACACACACACACACACACACACACACTGAAGTGCAGAGCCATGAAAGAAAGTGAGAAGAGAATTTGTGTGAATTGTGTATGCATATGCTGAGCAAGTAACACCTCTCTCCTCCACATCTAACAGGCTGAGGCACAAAAGAGACAGGGCTGTTAAAATGCCTCACACACACACACACATACTTCAAACACACACACACACTCTCCAAACACACACACACACTCCAAACGTGCGGAGAGAGGGCTGTGTGATAAGAGGATACGCACCGGACATCGGAACAAAACGTTTCATTTTAGACTCTACTGTTTATGGTGAAGTGTGGACACAGAGGTGGGATTCAAACACACAACCTCTTGGACCAGAGGCCAGACCCGTGATCGGAAGGACCCGGATCGGTAAAGATGGCACCACTGAGGTACTCATGAGCAAGGTACCGTATCAGAGCACTGCTGCCAAAAAAGCTGCCCATTTTTAGTTCACGGATGGGTCAAATGCGGAGGTCATGTTTGATTGGAACCTTTACTGGTCTGAGATTAGAACCCCGTCGCAACCCCGGTCACGGTTCGAATCCCAGACCAGTAAAGGTACCACTGAGGTACTCATGAGCAAAGTTACTGTTCTTTCTCTGGGAGTCATCCCTTTCTCTTCTTTCTTTCTTTTTATTGATTTCTATTTATTTCTCATTCTTTCTTTCTATTTATTTCTCTTTTTCTTTTTTCTTTCTCTTTTCTTTCTTTCTTTCTTTTTTCTTTCTTTCTTTCTCTCTATCTATCTCTTTTCCTTTCTTTATTTCTCTTTTCTTTCTTTCTATTTATTTATCTTTTTCTTTATTTCTTTCTCTTTTCTTTCTTTCTCTCTATTGATTTCTCATTCTTTCTTTGTCTCTCTCTTTTTCTCTCTCTATTTCTCTTTTTCTTTCTTTTTTTATCAAAGACGGTGTTATAATTATGTCTTGTGTGGGACTGAAGTTTGCACATTTTTGATGAACAGATCTTGCGACTAAATTTCACTTAATGTTGGTGTATTGTGACAAGTTGATGTTGATGAATCTCTAAGACTAATAGTTTTTTTGCAAATTCAAAACTCTCTCTTTCTCTCGCTCTTTCACTGATCCCCGGGTGCCGCCCATGTCAGCCGCCCACTGCTCCTTCACGGATGGGTCAAAGGTACAGGTCGCATGTGGTTGTGGTGCACTGTGTGCTGTGCTGCGTTCACAGTAACAAATAATCCCTCACTGGCTCACTTACTGTAGAGATGTGCCTTTTAAATATCAATATCGTGGTGTGGTGCTGGTATCGTACAGCCCTGCCCTGATACCAAAGCGCTAAGATCCACGTCTAAAGCACACGGCACCTGTTGAGGTCTGATCTGAACAGGAAGTAGAGTAATAGATTCCCATAATGCACTGCTGCGTCCTTCACCCCTCCTATTAGTGGCTCTCATTTCCCACCGGCTCCCACTCCCACCCTCACTCTCACACAATCCACCCTGCCAATGATAAGGCTTATTAACACTTCAAACTTCTCCCTCTCACACACACACTCGCTCACACACAAACAAAAGTGTGTGAAATGTCACGCCTCTGATTGAAACTTGCATGATAACAAGCTATTTCTGTCCCCGTGTGTGTGTGTGTGTATGTGTGTTTGTGTGTGTGAGCTTAGCATGGACGAGGGCCTGGGAAAGGACAGAGATGTGAAGAGACAGAAACGCTTTCTAGCCCTTTCAGCACATTTTACTTGACAATAAAGCCCCGAGTCACACACACACCAAACTGCCACCAAACTTACAGCTGAACCAGTCGCCGGGGACGCAGATGTTGGTGTATAAACACAAACATGAAAGTAAACACACACACACACACACACACACCCTTCATCATTGTCTGCATAATCATACGATTTGACATGTCACGAGTTGCCTTCCTCCACCAACACGCCCACTCCAGCAAGCCTGTAATCACCAGCGAGGGCACCAACCACGTGTGTGTGTGTGTTAATAGCACCCAGGGGGATGCAGTCACACCCTGAAACCTGAAAACATACGCTGCACTTATCTGACCAGACAGTTTTACACAGACTCCAGTAGCGGCTGATGAAGGATTTGTGTGTGTGTGTGTGTGTTTCTGAACTACACTTATTTTCGAGCCTGTACACCTGCAGATTGAGGACGGACCCACCTTTAAGGAAGAATAAATGACTTATTTAGCTACTCATCATGATCTACATGGTGTCCCCAAAAGTAGAGCAAAGTAAATGTGTGTGTGTGTGTGTGAAGGGTGTGTGTGAGAGAGACTGTTGCTGTGATCTCCATCTTGCTGACTATGTGTTGGGGCACAGCTAGAGGGCGCCACCCCCCACTGAGCTCATTTATCACTCTCCATCAAAAACTACCACACACACACACACACATAGACACACACCACCCACCGCTCACCAACACCGCCAGTACTCCTCTGTGCCATCCATCACAGAAAGGAAGGAGAAAGAAAGAAAGAAAGAAAGAAAGAGAAGAGTATGTGAGATAAAGATATAGATCAAAAGAGAGAAAGAAAGATAGAAACAGAGTGAAACAAGAACAACGTGTGTGTGTGTGTGTGTGTGTGTGTACTGTGCCCAGCTGTGGTGTTGGAGCCACTGAGCTCCTTTCCGTGTGTGGCTGGTTGCCATGACGCTCAGGCACGTCACATGGACTTGATCTCCCCAGAGGCCTTTAGTCCACACACACATCACCATGGAGCACATCTCCACCTCTCTCCTCCTCTCCACTCTCCCTCTCCCTCCTTCTCTCTCTCCTTCTCTTTATTTTCTCTCCTTTCTACTCTCTCCCTTCTCTCTCTCTCTCTCTCCCCTCCTCCCTCTCCCTTCTCTCTCTCTCTCCTTTCTTCTCTCTCTCTCTCTCCCTCCTTCTCTCTCTCTCCTCCTCCTCTCTCTCCCTCTCTTTCATTCCGTCTCTTCTTTTGTCTCTCTCTCTCTCCACTCCCTATCTTGATGCTCACTCACTCACTCACTCCTCTCTGTTTCTCTCTCTTTCTCTACCCCTCCCTCCATCTTCTCTCTCTCTTTCACCATCTCTCTCTGACAAAGGCTCACTTACTCCTCTCTCTCTCTGCCAGGATGAATATGAAACAATAGAGTAGCGTTTAAACTGCAGCAAAAAATACATTTGTTGTTTCTTCATGATGTTCAGCGAAAGACAGAGTCAGAGACAGACTCAAATCTCTCAACCTTCATGAAACCACAACACACACACACACATACCCATAAAACTTATAAAAGTTACTGTTGTCTCAACCTCAGTAACAAAAACAAAACTTTCCTGCTCTTTTTTTTCTTACTTTTAGCACAAAAGAGATTGTAACACAAAACAACAGGAACATCATTTTCCCGTCTTCTAAAGCAGGTCTGTCCCCATTCTGAGGGTGCAGAGGGTGTGACATTTGTCCCCAAAACAAGTCTAGGCCAGAAACACACACACACACACCCTGGCCGTACCTCTCTGGAGCCATGCTGCTTTAAATGGGTGTAATTACATGAGAAGATGAGCGACATTCCTTCCTAAGGGCCAAATGATTACAGGGCCCTCTCTCTAGACTCTCTACAATTACCCACTTCTCTCCACACACACACACACACACACACAGACCTCTCATCAGGCCTGTGCTCTTTCCCACTACATACCACTCCAAATGATTATTCTAACCCTACTCAACAGGACATGCAAAGGACAAAACACACGCACACCAAATTGCCCAAGGAACACAAATACACACTCACCCCTGTCATAAGCACACTACAATACCTACCTACCTCACACACACACACACACACACACATCTCTGACAGAGCATGAATCCCACTCTGACCCGCCTAGACTGACCTCTGACCCCCCACGACCCCTGACGGTCTGAGGGGTTTGAGTTTGCTCTACACACGCCGCGACGTGAGCTTGATGTATGCCGGGAGACTGAGCGACTTTAGAGCAGAGGTTTGGTGAAACTTTTAGGCAACTTTTAGGAAGACTGTCGTTATCAGGAGACAGATTTAATGTTGATTTTATGATTTCTGTTTCAAAAGCTCAAAGTCTTCATTAAAGCTTCTTAACCAGGACGTGATACTGTAACTTTGTAGCTGATCTTCATAACACACACTGCCCAATATTTTCCCGCTGATATTTTATGAGGCACTTATTGTATGTCGGAAAGGTAGCCAAAATTCTGAGCACGCAGTGAAACATTCGTGAGTAAAATCTCTTGTCTTTAAGCGCTCAACTCTGCCTGCACTAACTAAATTGTGTGTTTGCTTCACTTAGCGAATGTGAGTTCGCACATGGGCTGTGTTCCATGCTGCGTACTACTGCACTTAATAGTATGGTAGGTAAGGTGATCTTATCATACTTTTCTATGTGGTAGTATGCATCTCAGGAAGTAGCCCAGGTTGTACCTTAACGGCTCCTTACGCACTAGGTAGTGCACATGGAGAGTCACACGCCCCCCATTTGACTTGGTACAATACACAGGGTAGGAAGTGACTTTTTCTTAAAATGTGGTGCACTACGCTCGAAATGCTCCGCCCTCGCTCCACTCTGCTTTCACCCTCGCTTGACTTGGTGCTGTGTTAGAAATGTCACAACTCTGGAGTTATTTATGTGCTGTGCAGTGGGATTTTGGCAAGAAAAATATCTTGTCTTTACATGTTCGACTCATTTATCGGCATCGGTATTGGCATCGGTAGATATAAACATGAAAAACATTGGATATCGACATCGAATGATAACTCCCATATCGTGCATCCCTAATTAAATAATAAACAGTGTCTCTATAAGGTCTAAACGAGACGTAGAAAATGAAATATGTGACCCTCCACGGCAAAACCAGTCGCTTGTCGCAAATTTTCAGAATTGAGTTATTATGTTTTCATGAAAGGGCATAAATCAAGCTTCAAAACGATACCTATATCGAATGAATCTGACGACATATGACTGAGATATCAACATTCAAAGGAGTCGGGTTTCTCCTGTCACGCCAAGTGAGAAACGGAGAAATCTGCCTTTGAAGTTGACTATCGCCGTAGCACTCACAGACGCTTGGTGCGGTCGTGGCTACGTTTGTATTTACGGTAGCCTACGCTGCATTCACAGCCACACGGAAAGCCTACCTGCGTTAGGTTAACTGAACTCGGGAGACGGAGATGGATTCTGGAGGAATATCTTCACGCTAGTCAACCAGTGGATTTAGCGTAAATATTGAAGTAGAGCGGTCAAAACAGAAACGTTTAACATTCTGCTGGAATTCAATTCCTCACCTCAAGAAAGTCACGTTTTTAGGATGGAAAGGGTAAGTTTTTCAGCCAAATTTATTCACAGCAGTACAGTATAGACCTTCCACTGTTTCAAAACGCTAAAAACAAAAAATCCAAAATTTTACCTCACGCAACATAAACGCTCGTTTTTCTTGGAAACCTCCGTTGCGACAAGCGACTGGTTTTGCCGTGGAGGGTCACATATGTGCAATTTAGTTATGTGAGGAGTTCAATAATAATAACATTGCAAATATTTCAACAGCAGTCAAGTGCACAAAACTACAATCACGATACAGGAATATACTTTTGTGAGTTAAATATGTATAAGATCAGCAGCAATTTGTACAGAAATAAAAAATTAATAACACAACTAAACTGTATCTCTAAGACGTGGCATGGACGGGTTTGTCCAGTATGTGCATCAAAAGACAGTGATAAGTGAAGTGCAGAGGTGCAAACAGAGTCAACAATTTGTGTGTGTGAGAGTGTGTGTGTGTGTGTGTGTGTGTGTGGTGGGGGTGCGAGAGAGAGAGGGAGACAGACCCTGTGGTCATCCTGTCTCCAGTCTGGCTGGCGGGCTGCCGCTTGGTAAACCGGTTAAAGGGCTGTTTTTAGTGGGCCGAGGACAGATGGGAGACAGACGAGGGGACGTGGAGAGAGGAGGGAGTGATAACTACCCCAGAGCAGGGCAGTTAACACCGCTGAGGGGGCGGAGGCAGGACTTCAAGATTCTTTATTTCTCACACATAGTTATTTAAGTGCAACATGTAGTGAAGTGCAGCCCGATGGTTCTTAAGCAAATGAAAACAGAAGTTAGACATGAACAAGTAAGTTACAGAAACCTTACACCAGCATCAGTACACAGTGGTGCGTTCACAATGACATATAATTATTCACTTTTCTCATAGTTTTGTCTTAATTTTGTTTTTTCTTTCGTTCATTCCTTCCTTCATTCATTCATTCATTGTCCGAACCGCTGTACTGACTTATATTTTCCTCTTTTTTGGGGAAAATTAAACACTTAATTTAACTTTTTCAGGAGATCTATATTATTCTTAATATCAATCCTTATTATACCTGAAATTATTATACCTAACCCTAACCCTATTATTATTATTATTATTGTACTACTACAACTTCTAGACTACTTTAGTACATTTCAGACGTTTTGATTTTCACACTCATTTGCTCAAGAAATTTTTCCTCTAACTTAAAAATTGTATTGAATTCTTTATGCTTTATATTAAAACGGTTAAAAATACATTTTTCTAATGAGAAAGAAGGTTATAGGAAGGTTTGGAAGGTTTAAGTGAGAACACAAGTCTGTATAGAGGTGTGTGTGTGTTTGTGGTGGGAGGAGTGTGTGAGAGAGAAACAGACCCTGTGGTCATCGTGTCTCCAGTCCGGCCGAGGGACACACAGCGCAACACAACCGAATGTGACCTCTGCATCTGACCCATCGGTGAAGGAGCAGTGCACACCTTTTTATTTTGGCAGCATCTTGGGGAACGGTACCTTGCTCATGAGTAACTCAGTGGTACCTTCTTTACCGGTCCGGGACTTGAACCGGTAACCTTCAGATCACAGGGTCAACTATCTAACCATGACACTACCAACTGATCCGAAGGTTGGTAACAGTTTTGGGTACATATAGAATGGCCTGTGGGTCTGGAGCAGGGATAGGGAACTCCGGTCCTGGAGGTCCGGTGTCCTGGAGGTTTTCCATTCAACCAGATCTCAGAACAGCCACACCTGGTCTCGGGTAGATAAGCACCAGAAGAGACTAATCAGGTAGGATGGAAAACCTCCAGGACACTGGACCTCTAGGACCGGAGTTGCCTACGCCTGGTCTAGAGGATCAACAATATTTTCTAGCTACAAAGGCAGTAAACAACTGACAAAGTTTAAGAATAATTAGATCCAAAAGTTTTCCACCTTCCTCGACACGTTGTTGTTATGGAGACGGAAGGTCTCGGTACTACTTTAGCAGCAGCACTTTAGTGCCGGCTGTGGGAAGCACGTAAGGACTAATTAAAAATGAGAGAAAAGCAATGATATGCTGTGAGTGCTGCAGGCTCCTTACACACTTAGTGTTGTACAAAAATACATTTCAGCAGTCGCATTACATGCATAGTCTTATGCAGGTGCGGTATATATATTGTTGGAGACCAAAGTGTTCGAGAAATTTTTAGAAATGTTTTCAACAAAAGCCTCTGAAACACTGCTTCTACAAATCATTCTAGACTATGTGTCACTATCAGGATTCTGAACTTTCAGTCTCAGCACTGGAAAAGCTCTTTAGCCACACCTTGTTACTTTATATTGGTATAAAATGTAAAGGATTTGGATTCTTTAAATGTTAGGAAAATGAGGTAATAGGTTGATTTCTTGCTAAATATGTAAAAATACAAATGCATTCCTGTAGAAATGTCTGTAACTTTGCCCATAATTTTGGTAAATGTTGACAAAATTCTGCATTTGCAGCAAATTTGCAGCAAAGTGATTAGTATATATTCCACCACACCTTACGTAGCTACAACACCTTATGAAATGACAAGGATCATAAACATGAAATATTTTAATATTTGCAATATTTTAGCACTTTGAGGATGTGATGGATAATATAATTGTGAGTGTTATGTTTATAGAATAAGTACATAGTGTCAAGAGACAATGCTGATGATCAGTGCTGACCCTTTTGTGCTGCTTATTGCGATTTTTGCTAAATGTTGCCCTTTTCCTTTATTATTATTATTATTATCTTATTTTCTTACAAAACGCATTGTGCAGCTTGAAGCGTGAGTCGTAGGAAGCAGAAATTTTCCGGCTAAGTAGGAATGTGCATCTCAGCATCTTGGCATAGGCCGAAAAGTGTAGCGATCAGATTATAATTGGCACAATATCAAAGGATAACGTGTTTTGACCTCTAGAGGCTCAAAAATGCTACATAAATTTACATATACATTCACACTGCTGATGATCACTGCTGACCCTTTCGTGCTGCTTTTTTGGGACTTTTGCTTGGGCCCCGCTCGTTGCCACTTTCAGCTATATTTTCTAGATATTTTATTACTGGAACTCTCAACTACCAAACCGCACACTGCAACTACCCTCAACCATAAACTCCTGGACAAATGCTATTTGTTTTAAATATAATCTTTAATATTTTTGCAGCCCCTGTTTTGTGTGAATTATCAGTGTCCTCAGTTTGAAAACCCGATAAATCACTTTGCTGCAAATTTAATAATGAACGGAACATGAGAGAATTGTAAAACATTTGCCAAAGGTACAGAGCTCATCTTTTACCTCACAGTGTAAATAACACTAATCGAATCTGTATGATTCTAACAGGCTTTACAGAAGCAAACATATAAAGAAACGTAGAGCGACTCAAGACTTTTTGCACAGCTTTAATCCTCCATTACTCTACCATTCCTCTAAAATACCAGCTCATAACTCATTTATCTGTGACCTTCCAGCATCAGGAGAGGTCAAATCCTGTCCAGAATGAATGTGGTCAAGGCCAATATTTTTGTTCTATATCAGTGATTAAACTTGGAAATCATCTCACATATATTGCCTGATTAATTACAGTGATAATCATGATAATTTATTTAATATTGACAAAATTTCTCAACGATCGTGATAAATGATAATATTGATCAGTACAAAAAGGCAGGATCAGAGTTCGGTAATGGGAGAAACTAAAAGAGGAACGCTTCCACAAATCAAACACTAAACACAATGCGTAACAATGTGAGGCAAACACCGCAGACTTTGTTGTGCAAATATAACAAGACAGGAAAAATGTGGAAAAAACGTGAAAAAAAAGTGATTAGTGAAAGTGAGTGATTATTTGTCATTGTGAACACACCACAGCACAGCACACAGTGCACCACAACCAAATGTGACCTCTGCATTTGACCCATCCGTGAAGGAGCAGTTGGCAGCGAACAAGGGCAGCACAACTGCGGAGCAGTGCTTGGGGACGGTACGTTGCTCATGAGTACCTCAGTGGTAACTTTACCTGAGACCTTCTGATCACGGGGCGAACACCCTACCTTTACGCCACCAACCGGCCCAACTGCGGTTGCTGAAAGTGTAGAAAGGGGTGAAGTGGGGAAAAGGGTGAAAAGAAAACGTAAAAAAGGTTGAAGGAGAGATAACATAAATCAGCTAAAATCTATTAAAGAAGTGGCAAAAACTGTGGCGGGAAATGTTAAAAGAAAAAATAAAGTGAGCAGAAATATTTCTGGAAAAATGACAATTTTTCCATTGAAGAAACAGGAAAAAAGAGAAATAAAGTAAAATTAAGGCAGGATAAAGTGGTTCCAAGGGATGAAAATTTAAATACTCAGCATGCGCAAGATCACGTCGATAAGAGGTAGTAAATATTAATTTTTGTTCATTTTCGTTGTATTGCCCTGCCCTGATCTGACCGAGGGTTTTCCACAGAGAATCATCTTTGTGCTGTGTGTGTGTGTGTTCATGTATTTATCGCATTGTGGGGAACATTTGTCCCCTAAAATCACTTTTATCTGTTTTTTTGGGCTTTGTGGGGACATTTGAGAGGTCTTCATGAGGAGAAATGACTTTATGGAAAATGTGCTTGTTTTATTTGAGAAACTAAAAGAGGTAAAAGATGTGCTTTTGGTTACTGAGGTTAAGGTTAGGGTTAGGATTAGGTGTAGGTGTAAAATTATATACATCTAGTCATTATGGGAGTCTATGGAAGGACCTCACAAAGATAGTAATACAAAGACTGTGTGTGTGTGTGTGTGTGTGTGTGTGTTTATATATGCGTGTGCTTCTGTCTGTCTGTATTCTTACTGAGCGGTAAGAACTCTGAGAAAACGGAGAGAAGGACGAGAGCAGGAGAGGGAGAGAGAGGGAGCGAGGCGTGAGAGAGCTGTCGATGAGTGTTTACAGTAAGAGCTTGTGACTAGAACCTCTAGAGAACAGAGATATCGAATGAATCAAACTTCCTGCAAAAATTACATCAGGCTCGCTCACGAGGTGATAATGAACACGGACACAGGGAGAGAGAGAGAGAGAGAGATAGAGGCAGGAGTGTAAAAGAGAAATTAAATTAAGTGAGAATAAACTGGTGTATTTTGTTAACAAAAGATGCTTTACAAAATAATAAAGCTGTGAGGACGTTTCGGTTAATGAGACAACACTGAGCAATCAAAATGCAATCAGTTTGTCAAGTCAAATATTTATGCAACGCAGCCCTATGATTGGTTGGATTGTATTTTTGGGATGAGTGCAGATGGAACCCTAGCCAATCAGATGCTGACGCTCTAAACACACATTTCTAAACACGCTCTGCCTCCAAAACCTCATTGAAACCTTGTTATGATTTAATATTACAACATTAAAAATATAGATTTTCATCGAATAATAATAACTCGAATAATTCGATTACAAAAATGATTCAAAGCTTGGTTTAATTCTGTTCTCTCGTTAGAGCGTGCTCTGCTTGTGTTTCACACAGACACTTATTAGCAATGCACAAAGTTTTCAGTGGCGCGATTAAGGCAAGACCTGATTCCTCTGTATGTGTAGGTATTTGTGAGTAATTCCGTGCACAAAAAACAGAAGTAAATGCGTAAAAAAGCATAAGTGACAGTTTTTGCGATGTAAACATGCTGTTTTTAGCGCCATTACTCACTTAAATGCTATAGTTCAGTCAAATCTCCCCTTTTATTACAGACTAAACTCATATTTTAGCTGATAACTAACCACAGCAACCAGTGTTCACCTTATTGTATATGTCATAGTTTATTTTTTTTTATCTCTTTTATTTTAAGGTTCTATTGTTCTCCTTGTTATTTTATTATTTTTATTTTTAACTTTTTCACTGCATGTTGTACCTCTATAATTTGCATGTGACAAATAAAGAATCTTGAATCTTGTTCTACTCACAATACAGCCGTTAATTGAGATTTTCAGTGTTTATTTCGGAGTGCGTTTTCATCGCTATTTTGACGCGGCTCCGAGTGGGATTGTGGGCAACGTACTCTCCCAGAAAGGCCAAAAGCAGCTAATTTTTAGGCCACAATGAGTCCAAATTGGTTGAAAATGACCCAGAACTTCAATATTGCTTCATTTGACTGTCAGCACTTACACATCAAACTATAACAAATCTGAGTAGTGCAGGACGTCCTGACCACTACAAGACATGACTAACTTTTACACACACACACACACACACACACACACACACACACTAGAATAAACCTAAATACAAATGTATAGAAAAAGGAATTCTCTCAGGGTGTAGGAGTGTGTATGAGTGTGTGAGTGTGCGAGTGTTTGAGCGTGTGAGCGAGCGGGGGCAGGGCCGTAACGTGTCGATGGCTTGTCAATCGCGCGGCTGTGCACGTCTCTTCATTAGCATGACAGCGTAGCGGCGGTGCCGGGGCGGTTAGTCACGAGCATCGGCCCTGTCACAACACATTACCGCAGCGCCGCGTTCTAATGCAAGCAGCACTAAAGACGAAAACATCCCCAGATTGCTAGTTATGTTCAAAGCACTCTGGGAATAGACTGCGCTGTCTCCGTCTGTCTTCCTCACTCTCTCTCTCTTCCTGTCTCGCTTCTCCATCTTCCTGCATTTCTTTGTTCCTCTTCTTCTTCTGCTGCTCACCCACTCGACGTGCTGGAGATGCTCATCACCATGCGTTAGCGGCTGGGCGATATCACCTCAAACCAATATCCCGATTAACTTTACCTTCAGTACTATTAATGAACAATTAGCAAAAATTAGTTTTTTGGCCTCAAAGTTCAGCGAGAAAGTTTGTGAATATGTGGTTTAAAAGTGAGATTTATTTGCTAATGAAACAGTACGTTTGTGATTTTAAAATAATGAAGTCAAACACACAGAGGGACGTGGCAAAATCACAGACGAAAATGAGAAAAATATTGTTTTGTAATAATGTAGTGTTTTGCCGAACTACATCATTATTTTGAATATTTAAAAAGTCACTTTTAAGGTTACGTCATTAGCACGGGCACGCTGTAGCCTGAAACACCACCTAAAAAGTTGATCCATTTCTGTTAATAGGCTTTAAGCATCTGAAATTCAACAACCAAATGGACAGACTTTATAATAAACTCTAAAAACCATATCAATGTCAGTTAAAACAGTCCAAAAATCTTTTTTATTCATTTTACAAAGTGTCCAATAAAATTTGATTATTATTATTATTATTATTATTATTGTTGTTGTTATTGTTATTATTGTTATTATTATTACTACTACTCTGGAAGTTGTAGTGTAGCAGAAAGGGAGATACGCCTGTGGCGATGACAATGATGATGATCATGATGGTGATGATGATGATGAAGATGATTATTATTATTTTATTTATTTATTTATTTTTCTGGAAGTTGTAGTGTAGCAAATAGACCAGTGATGATGATGACGATGATGATGATTATTATTATGATGATCATTTGAAAAGTAGCTTCACTACTGATAGGATAAAGTTACATTAGTAACATCACAGCTCCCTAACACTAGTTAATTTCGTCAGACGAAATGTGTTCGTCAACGACCCTTTTTCCCACGACTAAGACGAGACGATGACGAGACTGCACCAATGTTCTAAAAATACTGAGTAAGACTGTGTTAATGTGCCTTACGAATAAAAACGAGACTAAAATGTTTTGCATGAAATAAAAACGAAACAAAAACTCCCTCCTCGTTTTCGTCTACACAAGAGACCGCCAGACCCCCTGTCATGTGTTTGTGCCAGCAGTTCGTCTACGTCGTGTTCCTGCGCCTCTCCGGCCGCAAAACTACATGCAACTACTTGCGCCAGAGGTTGTCATTACATTTACTCAACATTTTAGCGGTGTGGAACACAATTCAACTGGAATGATAAACAAAAATCATCCTGAAATAAAAAATAATAGACTAAAATACCTTGAGTTTTCGGTTTAACTAAAACTAGACTAAAATGTTGTGACTTTTAGTCGACTAAAACATGACTAACAAAAACTGATATGTGAATGACTAAATATGACTAAGACTAACTTTGACACAAGACTCAGACAAAATTTAAAAATGGACGACAAAATTAACACTACCTAACACAGACACACACAGACCCAAAAGTCATGCTCTGATGCGCACTGATGAGCATGGATGTGTGTTGGAGATGGTGATGAGACGCGGCCGGAGCGGAGGCAGACGCCGGGAGATGAGCATGGACGAGGGCGGATGGTCAACGGCATACGGAGGACGGAGACGTGTCTCCCAAAATCTAAACGCAAACGGCTGAAACGGCTGAAACGGCTGCACAGACGCGGAGCTTGTGGCGTCACTCTCCTCTGCCGTTGCGTCCCCTTGCATCAGAGAGATCCCCTAGTGTGTGGCACAGAGACAACCAGGTACAGGGAGCACACAGAGCAACACACACACTCTCTCTCACACACACACACACAGCGGAGCAGGTTTCATGTCAACACGAGGGAGGGGGCGTGTGTATATATGGGGGTGAGAAGCGATTGCGTCATGACCCTCACCTCGCTGCATCAAAGCTTTTGGTAGAGAAGAGACTTTGTTGAGGAATGATAGGGCCAGACGATACGACTCGAAAATCACATCACCATATCTGCCGATACGTGATATGCCGTGATTTTACATTTTTACTCCCAAAGATGTAACACATTTATATTGTGTGAATAAATTCTTATTTTTAATATTTTGGATTTAATTGCACGGAAACGACTTCAGATGATAAGAGTCATAAGTAAAATACACACATTGATGCAAGAAAAAGATAAATGTGACTCTGCACAGCAAAACCAGTCGCTTGTCGCAAATTTTCAAAATTGAGTTATTATGTTTTCATGAAAGAGCATAAATCAAGCTTCAAAACGATACCTATATCGAATGAATCAGATTACATATGTCTGAGATATCAACATTCAAAGGAGTCAGGTTTCTCCTGTCACGCCAAGTGAGAAACGGAGAAATCTGCCTTTGAAGTTGACTATCGCCGTAGCACTCACAGACGCTTGGTGCGGTCGCGGCTACGTTTGTATTTACGGTAGCCTACGCTGCATTCACAGCCACACGGATAGCCTACCTGCGTTAGGTTAACTGAACTCGGGAGACGGAGATGGATTCCGGAGAAATATCTTCACGCTAGTCAACCAGTGGATTTACCGTAAATACTGAAGTAGAGCGGTCAAAACAGAAACTTTTAACATTCTGCTGGAATTGAATTCCTCACCTCAAGAAAGTCACGTTTTTAGGATGGAAAGGGTACGTTTTTCAGCCAAATTTATTCACAACAGTACAGTCTAGACCATCCACTGTTTCAAAACACTAAAAACAAAAAGTCCAAAATTTTACCCCACGCAACATAAACGCTCATTTTTCTCGGAGACCTCCGTTGCGACAAGCGACTGGTTTTGCCGTGCAGAGTCACAAATATAAATGCAAGAAAGACGAAGTTCGGACAGTACTTTGGTAGTGTAGGACTGTGTGCTTTAACTACATTATACGTCATAAAAAATAAAACGTTTCAACTTGTTCTTTTTTAGGCTATTTTTTTTAAACAAAAAAACGGAGAGAAGAACAAGCGTTCAAGCAGCTTCAGAAATACAAAGCTGCGTCTTGTGTTAAAGAAATTCTTCCATTCATTCATTATCTGAACAGCTGGATCCCTATCACGGTCGCAGGGGGACCGGAGCCTATCTCGGGAACTACAGGTGCAAGGCGGGGACCAACCCTGGGCAGGCGCCAACACACCGCAGGGCACACATTCTCACACAATCACACTCTCACACACCTTACGGTAACCTATATTAACCTATATTGCTGCTTTTGGAGTGTGAGAGGAAACCCAAATGAACACGGGGAGAACGTGCAAACTCCACACAGAAAGAGCCTATCGCCGACCCGGGAATGTGAGGCGGCAGCGCTGTCCACTGCGCCGCCGCGCCGCCCCAAACCCAACATGATGGGGAAGGCGTAATATCATATGTCATGTAGGGCTATGGCTTGCAAAAATAAATAAATAAAACCACTGATTAACACACTGTGAAATTATCACATTTCCTGGTTTGTTTTTTTCGTGGGAATGACAGTTCTCACCTTAAAATGGTTTAGTCTAAACGCCGGTGTAGAAACTCCGCTCACTTCTACACCTGCTGGCAAAAAGATGACAGATGCAGCAGCGAACACATCTAGCACATAAACACACCACTGCTGGAAAGGCAAACTCCACTCACTGTATTATTATTATTATTATTATTCCATTTATTGGCCGAACTGCTGAATCCCAACTGGGCTGGTAGGGGATCTCGAGCCTATCCCGGGAACTACGGGTGCAAGGTGGGGACCAACCCTGGGCTGGCGCCAACACACAGCAGGGCGCACACACTCACACACTCACACTAACACCTTCCGTGTCCAGTTTAGAGTCGGCAATTAACCGATATTGCTGCTTTTGGAGTGTGGGAGGAAACCGGAGCGCCTGGAGGAAACCCACACACACACGGGGAGAGCTTGAAAACTCCCCACAGAAAGGACCTACGGCCCACCCGGGGATGGAACCCAGAACCTTCTCGCAGTGAGGCAGCGGCGCTAACCACTGTGCCATTATCATTCACTCATTCATCTGTGTGTGGCCGAGGCACTGAATTAAGGCTCCAGTCTCTTTGGGGACGTGGGTTCAGATCCCATCATGGGACACTTAGCAGAGTAACAATTAAGGAGTTAACCCCATAATCGGAAGGTTGCCGGTTCTAATCCTGGTACCACTGGCCGTTAGCTGCCCACTGCTCCTTCAGGGATGGGTTAAATGCAGGGGTCACATTTGGCTGTGGTGTACTGTGTGATGTGGTGTGTTCACAATGACAAATAATCACTCACTTTCAGACGCACACAAACAGATGAAGGTGGCCTAGTGGCAGGACACTCGCCTTTGGACCAAGAGGTTGTTCAAATATGACCTCTGGCGTTACCAACACACTGGGTCCCTGAGCAAGACCCTTAACCCTAAGTTGCTCTTGGGAACCGTTCCTGACATTAGGAAATGTAAGTCGCTCTGGATAAGAGCATCTGCTAAATGCTGTAAATGTGACCCAATCTGCCGTAATGAGTCGGAAGTCGGCGTTCTATTTATTTAGATACGGGCCGATTATGCTGAAAAACATCAAAAATATCGATTTTTCTTTTTTGGAGACCAGATTAATTTTGAAGACCTTTTCTTTCATATAAGACCAAAAAAGAAAAATCGATATTTTTGATGTTTGTCAACATAATCGGTCCGTATCTAAATAAACAGAACGCCGACTTCCGACTCATTACGGCAGA
>JAVGVS010001602.1:0-17939 GCA_032718565.1 Distichodus sexfasciatus
TTTTACAAAATCCTTCCTGTTCCAACATAACTGCGCACCAGTACACAAAGCAAGCTCCATAAAGACATGGATGATGAGGGAGTTTGGTGTGGTAGAGGAGAAACTTGACTGACCTGCACAGAACCCTGACCTCAACCCCACAGAACACCATCAGTGGCTGACCTCAAAAATGCTCTTCTGGAAGAAGGGTCAAAAATTCCCATAAACACACTCCTAAACTTTGTGGACAGCCTTCCCAGAAGAGTTGGAGCTGTTATAGCGGGGAAGCGTGGGCCAACTCCATATTAAAATCTATGGATTAAGAATGGAATTTCTTTAAAGTTCACGTAAAGGCAGGTGTCCCAATATTTTTAGTGTAATTACGAGGGCAAAGGCCTAAAACGAAAGTCAAAGAACCGGATGACATTGTTACATTTCAATTAGATACGATCCTTCTAAAGCTTTTTAATTAATATAGATTTTAATAGAAATAAGTTGGCAACACTCAAAATATAAGACACACTTTAATAATTGGCACAAAAATAAGAGAAAACCAACAGAAAATGTTCAGTGTTACAGAAGTTTGTGGAAAACATTTTCAGTGCTGAACAAGCAATTCTGCCAGTAAACATTAATTCAGTCTAAACGAACCCAATTTAATGAGAACATATGATGCATAAGTGAAATAGAATGAGGTGTTGGCTAAAGTAAAGCTTTTTAAATATTTCACACGTCACACGTCAGTAAAGATCAAGACTTTATCGCCCTCTCCTGGTTCATGATTACAAATACAGTGAGAAAAGGTGGAACATCGTAGACTAGTTTATTTAGTAAAATAAAGTGGTACAAGCAAAATTATTAATAAAAACTCTTTAGTAATCTTAAGGAATATGACTTCTGACTGAGTAATCTTTACATTTAATATGAATAGGAAAATGCTCTACTGATTAAAAATAACTTGCATCAAGTATTAAACAAAGTTACATTAAGGTTTAAAAGACTAGCTTAAAAATCTCGTACTTGAAATTTAATTTCATGTTGACACATATGCTACATGACACTGAATAGAAGCTGAATGTGTGTTTAGTGATAAGTCCTCTGAAAGCTGTTGGGAGATCGGAGTGTAGATCAACTTGGTATATACATCATCATCATCATCGTTATCATCATCACCTAAAAAATGTCACAGAATAACAATTCAGACTAAATGCAGAGTGAATGAATGCTGTGGTCATTAATATTACCAATGTTAATATTTCCAAACATTTTCAGTTCTGTCCAGCAAAACAATTATTCTTTACAAGTATTAGAAGAAATTTCTGGAGTTGTGAATTAAGCTCTATGACACGTAAAGGTGTGTATTCACCTGCTGACCTGCAACATCAGACCATCATCAGATCCATCGGGAGAAATCAGCCAATAAAAAGGAGATGTGCACATCATATTAATATATAATATTAAAATACATGTATTGAATTTTAAAAACTCAATATTTCTTATTCAGTTTCTAACCTCTTACTTCTTCGCCCCCCTGAAATGGAAGACAGAGCTTCTGTCATTTGCAACAGGAACCAGATTCATTATTGAAAGGACCAGTATGAGGCTAGATATTTAGTTGGTTTTAAATGTAATGTGTATATTATGCTACGTTCTCATCAAGATCTACTAAAGCTCTAAAATCACCCGAAGTAATTGACTTTCTATTGACAAAAGCTATGAGCGTCAAAGTTTGGGCGACTGGAGCAACAAAAAAGACTCTTACGTTTATGCAAATTAGTTATGACGCATTTCCGCTGTAATCGACTGGCAACCAATGAGAACGTAGACATATTTCGCTTGTGTGGATTCCAGAGAACGTACTCGGAATCTTTGGTTCATACCTTGCTTTTGTTCCGATCAAAATGCTACAATAATGCATTAGTTCAGTAATAAATCTTCCAAAACATATATTGGAGTCGGAACATTTTACTTTATGTATATGGAATTTGCCTAAAAGTATAAAAAGTTGGATTATGTAGTGAATATATTGGTATCAACACCATGACATGCAAAATACAACATAACATCAAATACATTAATAGTTAGACGTTTTTCCGTATATAAAATTTGCGTATCTCTCCAAAACATACAGTAATACATACAGTAATAAAGAAATATTGTTTCTCCTCGTAAATTACAAAAAGCACAAGTGTACTCATCATTTATCTTAACTCTTTTAAAAAACGTCTTTGACTGGGTAGATACGATGTAAAATTATGAAAGAAACTTATTTTAACTTGTTATTGAAACAATATGGGAGATGCTACACAATCTACAGCAGTTCTAAGGTGTTTGTTACTATACATACTATTTATAACATCGATGTTTTCAAAAACAAGTTTTGGAGAGAGTGCCATCAATTATATCATAATAAATAAATAAAAATAGCATATTCTTTGGGTGTAAAAGCGTGCGGATCCTTTCAGCAAGATCGAACGTTTGAATCACTTCATGAGCGACAAGAGCGAACAAAAATATTTGACAGCGATGCTCTTTGAGTCTTCAGCAGT
The DNA here is from genome assembly GCA_032718565.1 of Distichodus sexfasciatus. Taxonomy (NCBI): domain Eukaryota; kingdom Metazoa; phylum Chordata; class Actinopteri; order Characiformes; family Distichodontidae; genus Distichodus; species Distichodus sexfasciatus. The sequence goes on from JAVGVS010001602.1 coordinate 2,529, forward strand.
TTTACAGCTTTAGTAGCTCTTGGTGTGAACGTAGCATTATTGAATATTAGTTGATGAACTCACTTGTAAACCCCCACAGGCCGACGGTTGTTGCTACAATTAGCAAGATGCCAGTGAGTAGCAGCAGAATCAGTATGATCCAGATCCATTTTCCTAAATAAGCCATTATTAATAGTTATTTTGATGTGAAAAGTTACTGTTAAGGCGTTATGATTATATAGAAATATTATAAGAATATACAGTGTATTGTGTGTAATCGATGGTTAGTTAAATATATTCACATGCATGTTTTGTTGTTTAATTACATTTGAATGCTGGCTCTAAAATGATTTTGCCTTATTTGTGGTTATTAAAGTTTTAAACTCACTTGCAAATATAAAAACAATCTTCATCAAAAAATAGTTCTTGAAATGTCCTATTATGAACAAGCAAGGAGTTGAAAACAGAGGATCTTGTGCCGAAAAGGAATATACAGAGTTTTTACAGCTAATTACAATATGTTAACTTCATTTTGATTGCCCAATGCCACCAAAACGTCTTATGCTGATAATAAAGATTCTCAAAAAGTAGCTGAGCATTGATCATTGTGCAAGATTGCCAGTGCCAAGCAACAGAATTAATGTGTGACAGCAGATGCTGAAACTCACCAGTTGTAAAAGGCATTGTAGTTTCAACATTGGTTGTGGGAACTGCAGATGAAGCTGTTAAGACACCACCACCAAAGACGTTGGTATTATTAATATATAGGACAAAAAAAGCAATATACTAATTGTTTGTAATGCCACAACAAGCCCCTGTAAAGAACTACAACCTAAAAAATTAACCACCACAGTTAAACCAGTTTCTTATGCTGAGCTGTATGAGCTGTATGAGCTATGTGATAAATAAGAGAACTGTGGTACAGACTTAACCGACATAGGGGCTTCAGCAGTGGAGGGAGGGAGTTTCAGCTTGCATTTTTAGAAGTCTCAAGAAGCAGTTCACTGCCTAACATTTTCTGATGTACTCCAAAGGTCATGTTATAAAGTTCATTAGAGACATATGCTGTTCTTGAAGCACCAAATGAGTGTTCAAAGATCAAGAGCATTAAAAATAGTATTTCACTATTCCACTCTTAAATTAAATAGTTTAAAACACACTCCACATTCTGTAAGAAATAAATAATTTAAAATATTTCTAGTCATACATTTATCAACGAAAACCCTGATAGTTCTTCTTATAAAACCACTACATAAGAAATGTTCCCTTGTTACTCACTAGTTGTTAGGATTCCTGGGGTGAGGGCAATAGTATAAACTGTAGAAGACAAAAATATATACAACATTTACATGACAAATGTAATGATTTATATGTATAAAATAATGGCCATTAAAGTTTTAAACTGACCTATAGTAGACTTCTCTGTTATTGTGGCTGACGTTGTTGATATATGAAACCAATCTGACAAAAAATAGCACAAATAGCTGCACATAATCTCCACAAATAAGGTCAAATAAAAGTTCTACTCATTAGTTGTGAAGTGTGTAGTGGTGGTGAAGTGAGAAAAGGAAACTAGAGAAGCTTGTTCTGAAAAGTTTAGAATGTTATACACTTTTACAAGTCTTTGAAAATCACCCAATCAAGAGTTTACGTCCATCAACTGAGAGGAAGTTAAAATTGTCCAGTTAATGGTTGAATGTTCACATATAATTTGATACTGTAACAGAACTTCAATTTCTACAGAAATCTGGTTTGGTTTTTGAAGGTGCTAGGTACAGTGAAGAATCCTTAAAAGAAATGAGTTGCATACTTAAACAAACGCCTACAAACACGCATTACTCTGTCACTGCGAGAAAGAACAATTCAATCTGCATGTGATTCTCTGCCAATTTACTTGATAGATCGAATTTCTGGTTTCACTTCCAGTTGAGGAGCTGGAAGGTTGAGTCGCTATTAGTGAATAATCAAGCAACTAATTTCCACTGCTCTTGCTGAGTGTAGAAGATCAATCAGCTTGCTTTTGTGTTCACTTTCGAATCTACACAACGTGCTTCCCAGATTGAATCTTAAGAGGTGTGTCCCGTCAAATGGTTTAGGGATTGCCTACCAGTGTAGAAATTAGTATGTAACATTCATTGCAATGTCTTCAGTTCACATACAATGTCAAACCTATTATAATTCCAGCAGAAGAACTGACACCGATCACTGGTTTTGTATCTGAAGAGAGAAACAAGTAAGCAAAATGTTGGTGTAACTAAATCAAAACCTTTATAGATGTTGGGAACAGGATTAAAAGTCTATCAGAAATTTTCGGTTTAAAGTTGCAGTTATGTTAAAAGAGAAAAAAAGAGATAAGCAAATCTGATCTGAATCCTTACCTAATTTTAATTCTCTAACTGTAGTTGGGACAGAGTGAGGGAAGGTTTATTCACCCTTGAGATTTCACAGTGTAGTAGCATATAAAGCTGACTGATGCAGGTGAATTATGACTACGTCTTGCCCAGACGTTCAGTTCAGACCCAGTGAGGGTGAGACGGCAGGATGGTGATGGTTTTACATTGTTGTTTTGTCCGACTGGATAAAAATAACACTGATCTGCTTTAGCACCAGGTGAGGGTTCACAGTCTAGTTGCACTGAGCTTCTCTCTGTTATAACTGCAGGAGACACTGACAACTGTGGCTGTGGAATTTCTGCAAAAAATAAATCTGTCAGTAATAAATGTGCAAAACTATCAGAAGCTAGTTGTCAGCGAAACATTCATTTCCTTTTGTATTATTGTACATTTTGATTTTATTATAATGGATATTAGGAATATTATTTATTAATGCATGGCTTATCTACCCCACTATATTTTCTACTTTATGTCTCATTTCAACTTCATACCAAGACCATGTAGTGGGAGAAAGAAACCATTATAACTAGCTTCTACTACATCAACTATAAGTTGAACTGGAGGAGAATATTTAGTAACTCTTAATGAGTCCACAAAGAAGGAGCAAATCATTTTAAATCTGCGTCCTGACCATGTGATTAGTTCAGAACCAGTGAGTGAGAGTTTACAGGATGGAGGATGATTTTGTAGATCTTGGCTGTCCTTTCAGGGTAAAAAGAATACCAGACGCTTTTTACCGCGAGTCTCACATTTCAGATTTACTTTGATCTTCATCTGTTAGTGTCTGCAGGAGACACTGACAACCACGGCTGAAAATCTGGCAACAGGGTAAATCAGTACAGTATAAGCACGCATTAATTAACACAAGTAAAGGACAAGTCATTGGAGGATAATATTTAGTTAATACTGATTTCAAACTTATGTTCACCAAATGACGAGGCTGATCCAGGAAACCGATAAATTCTAATGCTAGTTACTTTATGCCCATGAATTTTAAGTATTTGTACGCCAACATTGTGAATTTCTTCTGTCTGCATGTGTAGCTCATCAAACTTATTTTTACTGTTAAGATACTGACATATAGAGATTTAATTTCACAACCCATCAAGTCTTCAAAACACCAAACTGCACTTTTTCAGAGTATAATAATTGTGTTTCAGTTTGTTTTAAGAGAGTTAATCAACACTATTACAGCTGCTATATCTCCTTTAGAGCTCACCATGACCATCTAGAAAGTACAAAAACAGCAGATCTTACCCTTGACTGTAACTGTAACTGAGGAGGAGTCAGGAGAATGTTGATAAATGTGAGATGGTTTAATTGTGTAGTAGCATTTGATGTTGAATGACCTAAGTGAGCTGTGTAACTGCTCTTACTCCATGTGATCAGCTCAGAAGGCTGTGAGTGAAAGTTGACAGGATGAAGCTGTTTTTGTTCTTTGTATTTCTTTTAGGTAGAAGTGACACTGAGTTGCTCTGACAGGTGTCTGACAGGCCAGCTGAACTGAGTCTACGTCTGTTATAACGGCAGGAGACACCACCAATCTGGGCGCAGGAATATCTGGAACATCTAGAAAAATTACACTATCAGGTTAAATAAAGAAGACAAATTACTGGATATATTTTCAAGTGTCTTCAGACATCCATTGTCAACAATAACTGAGTCTTAAACATATGATAAAAGAACAATAGCTTTAATAAAAGTCTTGTGTAAATAATTGTATCTATGTAACTACAAAATACATCTATTCCAGAAATAACACCTGCAAAAGTACAAAAGTATTCACGTTTTTAAAAAACTTACATCGTAGATGAACTTCCAGAATGAGCTGAATAAAGAGGAGAGTGAACAAAGCCATTTTGCACTCACCAAATAAACTGAGCACATGTAGATACTCATAGTGCATACAACCAGGAAACACTAACCTCAACACACAAACACACAGACTCACACTTCTGCAGTTTTTTCCCACCACTAGCGTTATTAGACACACGCTAGCATTGTTGGGGCAGTTGGTGGCATAACGTTAGGGTGTTCGCCCTGTGATCAGACGGTTGCAGGTTTGAATCCAGGACGCTGGCCCTATTAGCTGCCCGCTGCTCCCTCACGGATGGGCCAGCGCTAAGAAAAAGGTGGTGTGGTGTGTTCATGATGACAAAAATCACTCGATGACGGAAAATTAGAGACTAGTTTGAACATCAATACAAGTGAACTGAAAGTAGTACCAGCCAATGTATGAATCACATACTACTTTTTGCATTTTGTATTATCACTGTATCAGTTCTACATTTTATTGAATAAATTATCTACAATTCCTCACAATTCCTACAATTCCTCATAGGTAATTCTGGGCTAGCATTCAATCGCAAAATCTTACGTCTAGTGAATAATCACAGCCCATTTTCCATCTGTTTGCCACCTGGAGACTTTTAATTAGATCATTTTTCTGTGTTCTGAAAACACCACCAGCTATCCCAGATTTCAACATTTGAGATTTGGCAGTTAGGAGCTGGATAACAATCTGACATCAGCTGTTATGGGCCCCCTGGACTTTTGGCTATACCAGTCCTCTTGACTTCTTGGTGATGCCAGCAGATTCAGTTAGTCTTAGTGTATTCAGTTCTGCCGCAAGGATCAGCGTTTGTTAGTATCCTCTCACCTGCCTCTTTTGTTTGTTTCAGTCCAGCCCCGTTTTTATTGGTTCTCCCTTCATTGGTTTATCATGCCTGTTTTCTGATTGGTTTCCCTTTGTCTGATTACCCCGTTCATTGTTTCTGTCTCCCTTTATAAGCTCAGTTTTTCTCTTGTCGGTCCACCCTCACGCTACCCTCCCTGTGTCGGCGTGCTCTTTGTGTATTTTTCAAGAAGAAGAGTTTTTGTTTATGGCCCTCATGCCAGTTTCTGTTCTGTTGTTCAATAAATGGCTTACAAGTGCACCTCGCCTCATGTCGTGCTGACGACTCCCATGACATCAGCATTTACAGAACCATACGTGTTTCACATACAAGGATTGAATCAAAGCTGATAATTATGATCACCTGCAAAGATGTAAATATCATAACAATTAACTTTATTAACAGTTTGATTAGAAGAAAACTCCGGCGCTCATCATTAAAAATGAAACCATAATCTCTTTACACTCACAAGATGAAGTGAATGCATTGATATATTTATCTTAGAACCAGGAAATACGTTTAACCACAAGTAGAAACCACTACTGTTTAACTTCTCAACAGAAAATACAGCTCAACACATGTTTTAAGTAAAATGTCTCATAGTTATTAACATTAATTAATTTATGTATACTGTATATATGTTATATATATAAATATAATATAACTAGATTGCAGACCAAAGCTGAGCTGAAATAAAAACTGATCTCTTATATAGATATGTGCAAAAAATCAGGTCATCTGTATTAGACTGTAGACGTTTTTCTCTTTTTTGACCAAGGGAACATCAGAGATGGTGCAGTATGTGTGATACACATCATCCTAAAATAAGAAATGGAAAAACATTGGTGGTTACTAATGAAAATACCTGTGCATATCTAGATACATAAAAGAGACTCTCGACTCAAACAGGTTAATAAAGCAAACATGAACCAGTTTGGATAAAGTGAAGCAAACGTTTTGCTCTTACACTCTTAGAAAAGATGTTAAAACTGACACAAACTGTACTGCCCTGGCTATTACTAATAGGTTCTGGGTTTTGGGGACGTTTCTGTGTTAATATTTAACACATTCACTGTATAACACACTTTAACACAGTGAAATGTCGGCTATGCTGCAACACAAAGAACTGTATTTTCTTTTCTAGGTTTGCAGTGAGCAGACATATTGTTACCTGATTTTTATTCCACCAACTTTTCTGACTGCTACCTCCTACAATTCTGTGCTTGAAACTTCGTTCAACTCTAAACGCAGCCTATTGCGGTCAGTGTGCTTGTATATACATTTTTGACCCAAGCACTCGTTCACTATTGACTCGAGTTCTGTCCGTTTTTCCGTTTTGTTGCCCATAGACTAACATGAAGCCTGGGATTTTGACACTTTACTGCACAGACACCAGTTTTTACAAAGCCACCAAATTTGACATGATTCGAGGACCCATGGGCCTCTTTGCACATCTGTAGCCGTCATGACCCACACTTGTCTTTTTCACCCTTTATTTTTGTTGTTTATTTTTCCCATAGGAACCCATTCAATTTCTCCCAATTAAATGCATAAGATTTGAGTTTTCCTTCAATTCAGTTTTCACACGGTTCTGGTGGCACCTCAGACCACCCAATGAACACAGACTTATGTTTTGACTCATTAATTTCGCCTTTTTTTCTTACTTTTATCATCCTTCGCTTTTTTTATTCACTGCACGTATTTTAATTAAAGTCTTTCATCGGCCACTTTCCATGTCATCAGAGCCACAAAACATTCTTACGAAATGCATTTCTAGTTTTATTTGACTACGTACAGACATCGTACTACTGCACCACTCAACAAATACACCATTGAATCATAGCACACGTTAGACTTTATGACGCCTCAGACCTTTCTTTGAAGGAACACTCTCTACATAAGACTGCACTGAACTTTGGTTAAACATTCCTGATCTACAATTATGCAGCAAAATTTTAAGTTTGAACTTGTTGTACTGGGGTCTTTGGCGAAAACAGTCAAACTTTTAGGCAGTGATTTCTATGCACTACAACTGAAAGTCGTGGTTTAGGGGTGAAATGGTGTTCAGTTCATATAAAAGACAGCAGGATATTTTTTAACTCACCTCTGTTCTGAGAGAATCTCTTTTGGTGTTTTTACTGGGGTCTGAAAATATATTTGACACCATTTGGACCATTAATAAGCCACTAAGTTGTACCTACAGACACGATGTCCTAATGTGCCTCATCTAAACGTATGTACCAGGGAGAGTCTGACATGTTACATTTAGTTACTTCTGGGGAGATTTTTTCATTTGAGGCCTGAGCTGGAGCTGGAGGTATTGACGTTATTTCGGAGTAAGTCTGGATTAAAAACATTACAAATGCAAATGATTTACTTTTGGATCTGAATAAATGATTTGCAACCTACCTGAGATAAAATATCTGTCTCAAAAGTGAATAAACAGAATGTAGCATTTTCAGAAGTTTCTCAATATCTTGTTCACAGGTCAAACTTACATTGTCATTGGTGAGAATGGGTTTTGTACTTCCTGTAATTTAAAGAATGATAATTATTTTATTTTACTGATAAATCAGCAACTGCATCACAGATCTTGTTCATTTTAATGATTCTTATGCAAATACATTAACAAGCTGATAACCTCAAACAAAAACTATACAAATGATGTCTGAAAACTTACTACAATATATATTTATGTATCTGATAAAGATGGCAATTTTGCTGAATTCTGACTTTACTAGTAGTTACCTGAAGGTTGGTCATTTGCTGAACTTGGCTTATCCGTGAGTACTCTCCTGCAGCTTTGGAACCAGACTAGAAAACACACAAGAGTTACTTAAGCTGAATCCAGAGCCGCATTTCCGCAAGAAAACGCCCACGTTAATGTTCATGTTTTGTGGTTGTAACACGAAAACTGGCTGAGGGTGATTAATTAAAAATGCATTGAAGTGTATGAAATGATATGTTAATGAAAAAGATGAGCGTGGGTCAAAGTGGGGTGGTCTGAGGTGAGAACCGTATTGACTGTCGTGTGAAAACAGGTGAAGGAAAGCTTTCAAGTCCCAAATCCCATGTGTTCTTAATGGGAGAAAAAATTACTAAGGCCCATGGGCCCTCAAATCTCGTCAAATTTGGTGCCTTTGTGAAGAATGCTGGGCGTGCAGTAAAACATTGAAGTTTAGGAAAGTTTTGGGGATTGGCTGAATTTGCGTTAATAATTGTGATCGCAACATCGCAGAAATCCTGAGGTTTGAATATTTCATCATAAACATAGAACAATGACAGTAACTCGACTCCACTTCTTCCGCTGGGTGCTGTCAATATGCTATCTACAAAACAGTCAATAGATAAAATGTTACAGTGCAATTTAATATCCCTACAGTTAATCAGATTGATATTAAAAACCCAAATTTCCAAATGCTGAACGTACCCTGATTGCTGGTTGTTGAGTTGAACTTATATCTAATGACAAAACAGCAAATCTTGACTCTAACACTTCTAAGAAATAATTTTACATTGAAATAACTACAAATACGTACATCCCAGTCTAACACTTGTATATTAGACTAATAAATATAAATATAATACATAAAACTTAGGATAGTTACTAACCTCTTACTTCTTCGCTTCCCTGAAATGGAAGAAATACCTTCTGTCAGTTGCAACACAAACCAGAATCGTTATTAAAATGATCAATATAAAGCTGATACTTATAACTCAATGTATTCATCACTGGATAACAGTTGAACCCACTTGTAAACTTGCACAGGCCGAGGATTGTTGATACAAGCAGCAAAACGCCAAAGGCTGACAGCAGAATTAATACCAGCAATTTTCCTAAATATAAAATTATTTTAATGTTTATCTTCATGTGGAAAAAAAGTCAGGACATTATGTATAACTGTTATAATATATAAATATAATTCATATATATGTACTACGTTGTGTCAAACTGACCCAGAGACTTATTTGCTTTGGAAGACATTGTAGAAATATACCCGCTTGGATGTAAATAACAACAGAAATAGTTAAACATAATCTCAACAACAATGAACAAAATATTATTCAGTTTTTACTTACTAGGTGTGGAATGTTTCGGGATGTTCAAGCGAGGATTCGGAGCCGAAGAACTTTGGACTGAAAAGGAATATATTTTGTAATGACCAATAAAAACTTCATTTTTTAGTGGCCCATTGTTATAGAAATGAGCCTTTGTGTTGGTTTTAATATATTTAGATAAGGGGATTTTATTCATGAGAACAACAAGTGAGAAGCCGACACTCACCAGCTGGGAAGGGCACTGCAGTTTCAATATTATTGCCAGAATTCTGATAACAAAGTTGATAAGACACCAGTATTTGAGTACAATGATGTAATTGTTAATTACGTGTAATTCAAGGAATTGTTTAGGAATAAATAAGTGTTACTGTTAGGTTATTACCAGTATCATTGAAAAAAACTCTATTTTACTACAACAAAGAAGTTACAATTTTCATATTTGGTATGTACCATAAATTATTTTTGAGTAGTTACAGTTCAGCAATCTGACTAAATAGCAAGTTTGAACTGTGCAGAGTAACTATAGAAATGATGGGATTTTTGCAGTTTTTTCTCCTCTTCTAATTAGTAGTATGTTTGGGATTTTTTGTTGTTGTAGCTCTTATCAGGAATAAGTCACATAAGTCAATTCCAACCTAAAATATTCAAAATCTTATATATTTATCACTGTGGTTAATTAGCTTACAATGCTGAGCAGGACTGTAAGTGAATCCAAGTGAAAAGAAACACAGCTGTAGTACAGACTAAACTTAGGTGTCCACAAGTCTCATTGCAAAGAACATTTTTAAAAGCTTCAGTAGTTTACTGACAATCATTTTTCCGACGTAGTCCAGACGCCTATGTTGCAAAGTTTATTAGAGAAGGTACAAAACCCCTAGAAGTTTGCCATATGACATTTATCTAAGAAGGAGCATTGTTAGTTTGTTCAGCTAAATGTCAATTTAGAAATATAAAAGTATTCACAAAATAATAAATAAGAAAAGGCAAGTTGTTACTCACTAGTTGTTGATTCTTGAGGTTACGGAAATAAAATAAACTGGAGAACTTCGACACACTAGTCCTACCACTATACACAGCAAATATAATGATTTACTTATTTTAAATTGTAAGTAAATTTCCAGGTTTAAACTCACCCGGGCAGTAGAGATCATGTTTAGGTTGTGGATGGATGTGTTGAACCTGGACAAAATAAGCAAAAATAAAGGTAAGTATTGTCAACCCCTGTACAACCAATTATTTTACTGTATGATTCCCTCAAAATGATGTATTTCAAATCAAACACATAATAATTTTGGATATTTCTAGAGCTTAGCATTTATCTCTTCAGAACTGACACAAAACTATATAAAATTTTAGTTTTAAGAAAGGTTCTCTTACTAGTTGTTGAGATTCTTGAGGTCGGAGAAGCAGAAAAAACTAGAGAAGACACACAAATGAATTATACAACAGGCCATATATACGGGTTATATATATATTATATATACGGGTGTTACACAGTTTTTTGGAACCTTATAGCTAGGGGACCTTTTATGCTTTACAAAACATAGTATATGAATGCATGTAATTCAAACAGTAAATTCACGAACAGCATTATGGGTAAGTAAACCAATAAAAGATACTTATTTTTGGTGTTAGAGAAGAGGCTTTTAAATTGTAGCTTTTCAAGCTACAAGTTATTTATGATTAAAAGTTACTAAGCTACATTCAAGCTAGTATTTTAATATAGTAGTCAGCTACACTACAAGCCACAATGGGAAAAGGCAGCCAACTACATCAAAGCTTATTTTACTTAACGCTTCCATCAAGGTGGACCCCATCCTCCTACTCCACCTGCAGCTGCCAGGAGGGTGATGTGACGAATATTTGTTTGCTGCATGGGCATGGCAGCCTAACAGTGCGTAGCAAGTCAGGAGTTGAGATTTCAATCCTCAATTTTAGAGTAGGAATTGTGTCTTCAGGCTATCAGTTTTGCAAAATGTGCTTTTCTATCAGCAGTACTGAGTGTTTTGTTCACCTTTACCCTGTGCAGTGAGTTCTTGTGCTTTCTTACTTATAAATAAACTGTTTTTGAAGCATCACTTTGTGAATATTACTTTTGCAGTACAATTAAAGTAACAATTGAAAACATATGAAAAATGGTACCAAACTTTACACTGACCTGTAGTAGACACCTCTTTGTTTTAGATGTTTGTGTTGATACTCTGAAGAGCACCTGACAAAAATGAACACAATGCTAGCTCTAAAATCTGCAAATCTAAAATGAAATTAAAAGTCATTTAACAAGAGGAGGTATCTCATGGTGATCAAGCAAGAGTTGGAAACCAGAGAATTTTTGGTCTGAAAAGGTACATATGTTATGTAGACTTCTATAAGTTATTATAATGACTTTATTTTGGTCTTATTGTCTTTTATATTGTTGTTTTTCAAAAGTTGTTGGCATGGTCTACAGGACTGCATATTAACTGTTCCATTAAATGTTAATTGACACCAACTATTGCCTACTTCATCATTTTTGGGGATTTTTGAAAATGTTATTATTAGAACAAAAATTGTGAGGATCAGATCATCACTTAACAGAGTTTTCTTGCCTGTCAAGTAAAAGGAAGTTACAATTGTGCAGTGGTTACAGTGGTGCCTCACAGCGAGAAGGTCCTGGAAACGATCCCACAGCCTGCCCCACCGTGACCCCGGTTGAGATTAAGTGGTTCGGATAATGAATGAATGAATGAATGAATGAATGAATGCATGCACATACTGCACTTACCTACAGTAGACATCTGGTTTGGTTTTGAAGGTGTTGGTACAGTGAAGAATCCTTAAAAGAAATGAGTTGCATACTGAACAAATTGCCTACAAACACGACATTCATTACCGTTGAGAAAGAACAATTCAATCTGCATGTGATCTTCTATAACTTACTTGATAGACTGTATTGTCACTCATTGGGGAGCTGAAGGTTGAGTCGCTGTTTATGGAATAAATTGCCAACTATCTACTGCTTTTTGCTGAGTGTAGAAGATCAACTTCAGCTTGCTTTTGTGTTCACTGAATCTACACAGCGTGTTTCCAGATTGACTCTTAAGAGGTGTGTCCTGCCGAAATGGTTTAGGATTGTCACCAGTGTAGAAATGACATGTGACATTCATTACAAATGTCTTCAGTTCACATACAATGTCAAACTCATTATATTCAGCAGAAGAACTGACACTGATCACTGGTTTTGTATCTGAAGAGAGAGAAACAAGCAAGCAAAAATGTTATGTAACTAAATCAAAACCTTTATAGATGTTGATATTGTGATTAAAGGTCTATCAGAAATTTTGGTTTAAAGTTGCAGTTATGTTAAAAGAGGAAAAGAGATAAGCGAATCTGATCTGAATCTCACTAATTTTAATTCTCTAACTGTAGCTGGGACAGAGTGAGGGGAAGGTTTATTCACTCCTGATATTTTCAGAGTGTAGTAGCATATAAAGCTGACTGATGCAGGTGAATTATGACTACGTCTTGCCCAGACGTTCAGTTCAGACCCAGTGAGGGTGAGACGGCAGGATGGTGATGTTTTTACATTGTTGTTTTGTCCGACTGGATAAAAATAACACTGATCTGCTTTAACACCAGGTGAAGGTTCACAGTATAGTTGCACTGAGCTTCTCTCTGTTATAACTGCAGGAGACACTGACAACTGTGGTTGAGAATTTCTGCAAAATAAATCGTCAGTACAATGCAAACTATCAGAAGCTAGTTGTCAGCGTAAACATTCATTTCTTTGTATTATTGTACATTTTGATTTTATTATAATGATATTAGAATATTTATTTATTAATGCATGTATTTATCTACTTCCCCAATTACTTTCTACTTTTATGTCTCATTTCAACTTCACCAAGACCATGTAGTGGAGAAAGAAACCATTATAACCAGCTCTTACCATCAACTATAAGTTGAACTGGAGGAGAATATTTAGTAACTCTTAATGAGTCCGCAAAGAAGGAGCAAATCATTTTAAATCTGCGTCCTGACCATGTGATTAGTTCAGAACCAGTGAGTGAGAGTTTACAGGATGGAGATGATTTTGTAGATCTTGGCTGTCCTTCAGGGTAAAAAGAACATTGAGACGCTTTACCGCGAGTCTCACATTTCAGATTTACTTGATCTTCATCTGTTATAACTGCAGGAGACACTGACAACCACGGCTGAAAATCTGCAACAGGTAAATCAGTATAGTATAAGTACGCATCAATTAACATGCAGGACAAGTCATTGAGGATAATACGAAAGCATACTGATTTCAAAACTTATAAATCATCAAATGACGAGCTGATCCAGGAAACCGTGATAAATTCTAATGTTAGTTACTTTATGCCCATGAATTTTGCTATTTGTACGTCAACATTGCATTTTGCCTGTATGTGGTAGATCATCAAACTTATTTTTACTGTTAAGATACTGACATATAGAGATTTAATTTCTCAACCCATCAAGTCTTTCAAAACACCAAACTGCACTTTTTTCAGAGTATAATAATTGTGTTTCAGCTTTGTTTTAAGAGAGTTAATCAACACTATTACAGCTGCTATATCTCCTTTAGAGCTCACCATGACCATCTAGAAAGTACAAAAACAGCAGATCTTACCCTTGACTGTAACTGTAACTGAGGAGGAGTGAGTGAAGGTTGATTAATGAGATGGCTTAATCTGTGTAGTAGCATTTGATGTTGAATGGCCTAAGTGAGCTGTAACTGCCTCCACTCCATGTGATCAGCTCAGAAGCTGTGAGTGAAAGTTGACAGGACGAACCTGTTTTTGTTCTTTGTATTTCTTTTAGGTAGAAGTGACACTGAGTTGCTCTGACAGGTGTCTGACAGTCCAGCTGAACTGAGTCAACGTCTGTTATAACGACAGGAGACACCACCAATCTGGGTGCAGGAATATCTGGAACATCTAGAAAAATTACACTATCAGGTTAAATAAAGAAGACAAATTACTGGATATATTTTCAAGTGTCTTCAGACATCCATTAACAACAATAACTGAGTTCCAAACATATGATAAAAAGAACAATAGCTTTAATAAAAGTCTGTGTAAATAATTGTATATATGTAACTACAAAATACATCTATTCCAGAAATAACACCTGCAAAAGTACAAAAGTATTCATGTTTTTAGAAAACTTACATTGTAGATGAACTTGCAGAATGAGCTGAATAAAGAGGAGCGTGAACATAGCCATTTTGCACTCACCAAATGACCTGAGCACATGTAGATTACTCATCTTATAGCGCATACAACCAGGAAACACTAACCTCAACACAACCACACACACCCACACACACACAGACACACACACACTCACACTTCTGCGTAGTTTACCACCACAAGCCGTGGTCATCGTCTCACATCCAAAGTGGACTTAATGCAAAAATTATTGTATAGAAAGATATGCAATTACTGTTTGCAGTTGTGTGAGGAATACGTATGTAATGAGTCTGAAGTATTATTAGCTCGTCTGGCATGCAAAGGTTTATTTGAACAAACTGAAACTAGAGAAAAAGAGAACAAGAAAAAAAACACAACAAATGAAACCAAGAACAGATCACAGTTTAAATCAACATTAATTTTACTAAGGAAACTAAATGACTGTAATTGCATTCAGTTGTAAATAGATGCAAAAATTAATCACAATTATTACTTATTAATTATTATTGTGCCTTACATAAAGTAAATAAATCTTATTTTTGTCCCAATGTTCTTTGTGTTTTGTGCATCAGGCAGTTTAGGAAGCGGGTATCAGCTTCACCACAGGTCTCTGACGTCACTGGCGACTCACACTGTCTCGCGCTCTTTCGCACAAATGCATACACACACACACACACACACACACACATATAAATACGCACACACACATACACACACACACACACATACGCGCACACACACACACACACGCACACGTACAGTCTCTGTATTACTATCTTTGTGAGGTCTTTCCATAGACTCTCATAATGACTAGATGTATATAATTTTACACCTACACCTAATCCTAACCCTAACCTTAACCTCAGTAACCAAAAGCACATTCTTTACCTCTTTTAGTTTCTCAGATAAAATAAGCACATTTTCTATAAAGTCATTTCTCCTCATAGGGACCTCTCAAATGTCCCCACAAAGCCCAAAAAACAGATAAAAGTGATTTTAGGGGACAAAAAGTTCCCTTTAAATACATGGACACACACACACACACTTAATAATCATATCCATTAGATGTTGCTCAGTAACTTATAACAAATAACAATATCTTCATATTGA
>JAVGVS010001603.1:0-17928 GCA_032718565.1 Distichodus sexfasciatus
GTGTGTGTGTTGCATTAAGACTTTTGTAGTGTGTGTGTGTGTGTGTGAGAGTTTGTGTTGCATTAACTGTTTAGTGTGAGTTGTGTGTGTTGTATTAACCCTGTGCTGTGAGTGTGTGTGTTGCTGTGTGAGCTGCATTAAGCAGTGTGTTTTTGTGTGTATGTGTGTTTCAAGACTGTGTACAAGTCTTGCATTAACTCTCTGTTTGTGTTGCATTAACTCTTTGATGTGTGTAAATGTGTTGCAGTCTTTGATGTGTGTAAATGTGTTGCAGTAGGTCTTTGACGTGTGTAAATGTGTTGCAGTAACTCTTTGATGTGTGTAAATGTGTTGCAGTAGGTCTTTGATGTGTAAATGTAAGTTGCAGTAACTCTTTTGATGTGTGTAAATGTGTTGCAGCAGGTCTTTGACGTGTAAATGTAAGCTGCAGCAGGTCTTTGATGTGTGTAAATGTGTTGCATAACTCTTGATGTGTAAATGTGTTGGTGTAAAATTCTTGACGTGTAAATGTGTTGCAGTAGGTCTTGGACGTGTAAATGTGTTGGCAGCAGGTCTTTGATGCGGTAAATGTGTTGCAGCAACTCTGATGTGTAAATGTGTGTTGCAGGTCTTTGACGGTGTAAATGTGTTGGGTAGCAGGTCTTTGACGGGGTGTAAATGTGTTGCAGTAGGTCTTTTGACGGTGTAATGTGTTGCAGTAACACTTTGACGTGTGTAAAATGTGTTGCAGTAACTCTTGATGTGTAAAATGTGTTGTAGCAACTCTGATGTGTGTAAATGTGTTGCAGTAACTCTTTTGACGGTGTAAATGTGTTGCAGTAGGTCTTTGACGTAAATGTGTTGCAGCAGGTCTTTGATTTATGTAAAATGTGTTGCAGGTCTTTGACGGGTGTAAATGTGTTGCAGTAACTCTTACGTGTGTAAATGTGTTGCAGCAGGTCTTGACGCGGTGTAACAGGCAAGGTTGCAGGTCTTGACGTGTGTAAATGTGTTGGTAGTAACTCTTTGATGTGTGTAAATGTGTTGCAGTAACTCTTGATGTGTGTAAATGTGTTGCAGTAGGTCTTTTTGATGTGTGTAAACAAAAGTTGGCAGTAACTCTTGATGTAAATGTGTTGCAGCAGGTCTTTGATGTGTGTAAATGTGTTGCGGTAGGTCTTGACGCAGTAATGTGTTGCAGTAGGTCTTTGACGGTGTAAATGTGTTGCAGTAACACTTTGACGGTGTAAATGTAAGGCAGTAGGTCTTTGATTTATGTAAATGTGTTTACAGTAGGTCTTTGACGTGGTGTAAATGTGTTGCAGTAACACTTTGATCGCGTAAATGTGTTGCAGTAACTCTTGATGTGTGTAAATGTGCTGCAGTAGGTCTTGACGTGTGTAAATGTGCGTTGCAGTAGGTCTTTGGACGTGTGTAAATGTGTTGCAGTAACACTTGACGTGGTGTAAATGTGTTGCAGTAACTCTTTGATGTGTGTAAATGTGTTGCAGTAACTCTTTGATGTGTGTAAATGTGTTGCAGTAACTCTTTGACGTGTGTAAATGTGTTGCAGTAGGTCTTTGACGGTGTAAATGTGTTGCAGTAACTCTTGATGTGTGTAAATGCCAGTAGTAGGTCTTGATGGTGTAAAATGTTGCAGCAATTTTTGATGTGTGTAAATGTGTTGCAGGTCTTTGACGCAGTAAATGTTAAGAGGTTCTTGACGCAGTAAATGTGTTGCAGCAGGTCTTGATGCTGTAAAAATGTGTTGCAGTAGGTCTGACGTGTAAACGTGGGCAAGTTGCAGCAGGTTCTTTTGATGTGTGTAAAATGTGTTGGCAGCAACTCGGATGTGTAAATGTGTTGCAGTAACCTCTGACGTGTGTAAATGTGGGGCAGTAGGTCTTCGACATGTGTAAAATGTGTTGGTGCAGTAATCCCCTGATGTGTAAATGTGTTGCAGTAACTCTGGACGGTGTAAATGTGTTGCAGTAACTCTTGATGTAAATGTTGCATTAACTCTCTTTTGATGTGTGTAAATGTGTTGCAGTAACTCTTTGATGTGTGTAAACAAGCAGTAGGTCTTTGACGGTGTAAATGTGTTGCAGTAGGTTCTTGATGTGTGTATCGTGTTGCAGTAGGTCTTTGACGGGTGTAAATGTGTTGCAGTAGGTCTTTTGACATAAATGTGTTGCAGTAGGTCTTTGACGTGTGTAAATGTGTTGCAGCAGGTCTTGACATGTGTAAATGTGTTGCAGTAGGTCTTCGACATGTGCAATGTAAGGTAGCAGGTCTTTGACATGTGTAAAATGTGTTGCAGTAACTCTTTACGGTGTAAATGCAAGTTGCAGTAACTCTTGATGTGTGTAAATGTGATGCAGTAGGCTCCTGATGTGTGTAAATGTGTTGCAGTAACTCTGATGTGTGTAAAATGTGTTGCAGTAACTCTGATGTGTGTAAACAAAGGTAGTAGGTCTTTGATGTGTGTGTAAATGTGTTGCAGTAACTCTTGATGTGTGTAAATGTGTTGCAGTAACTCTTGATTTGTGTAAATGTTGCAGTAACTTTTGATGTGTGTAAATGTTTTGCAGCAATTTCTTGACGTAAATGTAAGCTGCAGTAACTCTTGATGTGTGTAAATGTGTTGCAGCAATCCTTGATTTGTGTAAATGTGTTGGTGCACTTGACGGTGTAAATGTTGCAGTAGGTCTTTGATGTGTAAATGTGTTGCAGTAACTTGATGTGTGTAAATGTGTTGCAGTAACTCTTGATTTGTGTAAATGTGTTGCAGCAACTCTTGATGTGTAAATGTTTTGGCAGTAACTCTTGATGTAAATGTGTTGCAGTAACTCTTGACGTGTGTAAATGTGTTGCAGTAACTTGATGTGTAAATGTGTTGCAGCAACTCTTGATGTGTAAATGTGTTGCAGTAACTCTTTGATGTGTGTGTGTGTTGCAGTAGGTCTTTGATGTGTAAATGTTGCAGTAACTCTTGATGTGTGTGTAAATGTGTTGCAGTAACTCTTGATGTGTAATGTGTTGCAGTAACTCTTGATGTGTAAATGTGTTGCAGTAACTCTTGATGTGTAATGTGTTGCAGTAATCCTTTTTGATGTGTGTAAATGTAAGGTAGTAACTCTGTGGTGATGTAAATGTGTTGCAGTAGGTCTTTGATGTGT
Source organism: Distichodus sexfasciatus (assembly GCA_032718565.1). Lineage (NCBI taxonomy): Eukaryota > Metazoa > Chordata > Actinopteri > Characiformes > Distichodontidae > Distichodus > Distichodus sexfasciatus. Next base: position 3,159 of record JAVGVS010001603.1, read on the forward strand.
GTAAATGGCAGTAACCTTGATGTGTGTAAATGCAAGCAGTAATCCTGTGATGTGTGTAAATGTGTTGCAGTAACTCTTTGACGTGTGTAAATGTGTTGCAGATGTGTTTTTTATCGTAACTCGTTGTTGTAGTGTTTGCTGTACAGTGTGTTTGTGTTTTTTGTATATGTTGCATTAACCCTTTTTTGTTTCTTGTGTGTGTGTGTGTGTGTGTGTGTGGTAGATCAGGAGAGCTCTGAATAACAGATTGATGTCACAGATTAAGACGTAGGGATTGACACCATGAGCACTCTGACCTCTGACCTCAAAGGTGAAATTGAGTGTGTTTGTGTGTGTGTGTGTGTGTGTGTTGTGTAGGATATCTAGCATCTACACACAACAAAACCACACACAGATACACACACACCTGGATAGACATACTATCAAAGTCAGCATCAGCATTGAGTGGGTTTCTATTGGGCGTGGGTGTGTAGCGTAACAAGTGTGTTTGTGTCTGAATTAGTGTGTGTGTGAGATGTGGACGAGTGTGGGATTAGCGAGTAACATCGTGTCTCTGACACACACACACCCACACCCACTTACACCATCTTACTCCTAATCCGGCCGCACTCATTTAATCTACTCGCTAATCCACCCGAACCCGCTGCTGCCGCGACGAGCCACGCACCGCTAGTGCTAATCTGATCAACCGCGGGGGTCGCGCTACGCGTGTGTGTGTGCTTTACCCTGCTCACTTGATATCTGCCCTCTACACACACACACACTCATGCTCATCAGATTGTTGTGTTAGAGAGGGAATGAGAGAGAGAGAGAGTGAGTGAGAGAGAGGAGCTGGAGAAAAGAAGAGATAGAAAGTGTGGATGAGAGAGAGAGAGAGAGAGAGAGAAGGAGAAAACACAGGGACGAAATAGAAAAAGAAGAAGGGAGACTGAGAGGCTGAGAAAGAGATTAGCAATGACAGAGAGAGTGATGATGAGACACGGAGAAAGAGGGGACGAGAGAAGAGGAAGAGTGAGGAAGAAAGAGAGAGAGAGAGAGAGGGAATAGCAATGAGAAAGAGAGTGATGAGACACGGAGAAAGAGGGGACGAGAGAAGAGGAAGAGTGAGGAAGAAAGAGAGAGAGAGAGAGGGAGTAGCAATGAGAAAGAGAGTGATGAGACACGGAGAAAGAGGGGACGAGAGAAGAGAAAGAGTGAGGATGAAAGAGAGAAAGAGAGAGAGAGAGAGAGAGAGAGAGAGAGAGAGAGAGAGAGAGAGAGGGGGAGTAGCAATGAGAAAGAGAGTGATGAGACTCGGAGAAAGAGGGGACGAGAGAAGAGAAAGAGTGAGGATGAAAGAGAGATGCGAGAAAGACAAGAAAAAGAGAGAAGGAGGGAAACAAGAGAGAGAAAGGGAGTGAGGATATGAGAGAGAGAGGGAAAGAGGGGAGGAGAAAGAGACAGAAGGTAAGAATGTGTGGATATGAAAGAGAAAATGATGGATTGTGTGGATGAAGGAGAGAAGGAGAAAGAGAGATGAGGAAGTGGGGATGGAAGGAGAGAGGGAAGAAGAGTATGAGGATGAAAGAGTGTGTGTGTGTGGAGGACAATACGATGAGTTGCTATATTTATAATGAAACCTTCACGAAACAATGCTGTGGTTCGCTCACACACACACACACACACTCTCACACACACACGCACACACACACACACTCTCACACACACACCCACACGCACACACACACACTCACACACACACTCTCACACACACACACACGCACACACACACACACACACACGCACACACACACACACACACACACGCTCATCTCTCTGCAGTGTGCAATTATCTGCCCTCATGATCTACATTCTGTTTGTCAGCCGTGGCCTCATGCCTATTGTGGTCCTTTGAAGCGTGTGTGTGTGTGTGTGTGTGTGTGTGTGTGTGTGTGTGATTCAATGTGTGTTAAAAGGATCGGTTTTGCCCTGATGTGAGTGAACGTACACTCCAAGCTGTCCCACAAAACACACACACACACACACACGCACACACAAACGGAATTTATAAATGTGAAGCAGCAAAAGTGTATCTGGAACAATGTTAATATGTAGCACCGTGTTGGAGGAAAGGGAATACAAGTGTGTGTGTGTGTGTGTGTGTGTGAGGGATGATAGAAGGAGAATGTGGAAGGTGGAGAAAGGGAATAGATGAAAGTGAGACAATGGATGAGAGGAAGAGAAAGGGATGAGAGAGAGAGAGAGAGAGAGAGAGGGGATAAGCATGAGAAAGGAAGGATGAGAGGATGACGGAGAGAGAGAGAGAGAGAGAGAGAGAGAGAGAGAGATGGGAAGAAAAAGAGGTAAAGTAGGGAGGAGAGAGAGAGAGAGGAAGAGGGGATGAAAGAAAAAAGAGAGCTAGTGCTTAGGGATCAGAGAGAGAGAGAGAGGAGGAATGAGAGATAAAAGAGGAGGAATGAGAACGAGGAGGATTCTGGATTTCTTCTCTCCAGGAAAACTGTGTGTGTGGAAGAAAAGACGGTCCTGTGAACGCAACGATTAATCGCCGTAAACATCACGATGATTCTGGTTTGACAAATATGAGGGAATGATATATATACAAGCCTAAGCTGCTAACTTTTGCATTTTTTTGCTAAAACATATTTTAGGAATATTTTATGTTATTTCACTTTGGATGCGGTTATTAATACAACAGTTTAAAATTCTGAAAACAATAGATTTAAACCGGGAAAATAAACGTGGCATTTTTGGGTAATAACTGAATTTTTCCACCAATAACATCATGGGGAAATCCGACTCCCGAGACGAGTTACACGGCTAATTAAGACTAATTTTAACGTTACGAGTGTGACAGCTGTTCTCGCTCTCGACGACGCCGCCGGGCTTTGAAAACATCGCCTCTCTCCGTCCCCACGACGCTCCTCTCGTTCTGCACCGTGCACGCGGCTGCTTTAAAGGGACGCTCCTCCCGGCCAAATGCGACGCGGCTCTGCTCAAACCCGGAGTGTTTCGGAGTTTTAACGTCGGGAGTTTGAAGGGACGCGTGGTCCTTCTCCCGTTTTACCACGCCTGCGCGTGATAAAACGGCTTGGATAATATTTCCTTACGTCGACGACGTGTGACGAGCGAAGAGGGCTGTCGTTTGAGGTGCCGGGCCTGCCACTACAAGCACAACGCAGAAAACGTTAAAGCACGCGAGAAAAATAAATATCCTGCAATGTAGTAAAGAGCGCGCAGCATGACACAGAGCATGCAAGTCAACATAAAACATGCAACGCAATGGAATATTTAGCAAGAAAATATGTAGCGCATGCAGGAGCACACCGAGCATGCAAGTGTCCAGCGAGACCAGACGTTTCAGACACGGACATGTGCATGATTTACAGAGCAGACGCATCAGGAAAGCGTGAGTCAGTGTGATCGCTCACAATGCGGCGCCGGCCTTATTCGCCGCTCCACATACCAGGGATCACACTAGACCTCCAAACACGTGTGTGTAGAAGAGTGTGTGTGTGTGTGTTAAGACAGATCAACAGCTCACAGCTAAAAGTGTCCACGTCAGCGGCTCCGAAGCCAAATTCTTACTCACTTTCCACGTGAAACTGGAGTCTGCTGCTGCCGCTGGAGAAAACTGGTGAAAATCGACGCTGACGAAGTCGTCCTTTTTAATACGGGATCAAAAAGTTTCCTCATTAAAAAGCCCGTCTCTGAAGATGAAAACGTAGAAAACGCATTTGTTTTTGGTCTCTCTCTCTCTAAGTGTGTGTGTGTGTGTGTGTAGGCTTAGTTAATCCTGCGATATTGTATTTTTAGACGCTTTAATCTCGCTTTCTTTCCCAGCAAGTTTATCTGTAATTTAATCTCACGAGAAATACTAGGGATTTGATGTCTGATTTAATCTAATGTATAAAACTCCAGCAAATCAGATTACAGCCCAGATATTTATACGCTCCTTCTCCCTGTTTCATACTGTACGGGGAGGGAGACGCCGCCGCTTGGCTTTTCCCTTTCGCTTTTTAATAAACGGATGAGTGCTTTTATTGGCTGTGTAACCCCGTTTCATTTTCCGTCCCCCTGCTCCAAGATAACGCTGGGGATACGAGGCCCGGAAATGTTATCACGCGGCTGCGGTTCACCACCAAAAACACACACGTGGAAACAAAAAGAAGCATTTACTTTTATTTATTTAATTACAGCTATGAATTAATTGATTATTTAAGGCTAATGTGGTTTAGCGACAGATTTAATTAAAAAAAGGTTCACGTCTTAGCTACAAATAAGCATCAACCAACGTCCAGGTGGTTCGTTTCCCAAAAGCATAGTTGCTATCTATGTTAGCCACTAGCATAGCATACATTAGCAACTAACACAGTGTTGCTAACATAGCTAGCAATATGTTAGCAACCATGCTTTGGGGGAATGCACCCCAGTTTGGTTAACGGTAATTTAGCTACTTCTGGGTTGACATTTTTAAGCTAATTAAAGCTATAAAAATGATTAAAATAGCAGTAAGCTTTAATATAAGTTATGACTGCTAACAACGAGTCGGTGTTTTTTAATGATTGTTTTCTATATTTTGAAACTTTCTTTGAGAAAAGGCTGACATTGTTTTTAAAATGAATATTTTTGATATTAAAAAAGGGAATTAAATGTTAATGCTGTTAAAAACTACATGAAGGAAATTAGTAGAGTTGATCGTTCACATTTGGGCATCATTTTTAAATTCATCTATATTTATTTATTAATGTTGGTTAGTTCGTATCAAATGAAATTTTTTACGACATGTTGCTGTTAATTTGTGTCGCGTGGTTCCACATTTCCGCTGTCACTTTTTGAATTGTTATTTATTTGTTATATTATTTCGTGTATGTATTTTTGGACTGATTCATTAATTCATCTTTGGTGGAAGATGATTTTTCTTAGTTTTGCAGTTTCCCGTGTTTAAAAGACTTTCACAGCAGTTTATAACCAAACGTGGCGTTTAATATTTAATCACCGGTCGAAAATAGTTACGTCTCTGCTCCTAATTATGGACGTTGAAGACCTAGCGGACAAGCCTAAAAGAGCGGCAGTTGGACGTGACGTGACGTTGGCTTCAAGGGCACGGTGGTGTTTGTGTTTTGAGCGAGATCTGGGATTATTATGGGATATAGAAAATCAATCTCTTTAATATTTGATTAGTAATCAGGACGGTTTTCTCTCTCTCTCCCTGCTGATTGCTGTATGATTCATATCTGATCCTGCGCTTATTAAATATTCATCTTTATTACGGCTTATCGTCTGGCGCTGATGGAGGTTTGTGAAACTGCCGCTTGCCAGGGAGGGGAGCGTTAAGAGGTTCCGCGTTAAAGGAGACGTCCAGCCCGACACGTGACGACGGGAGCTGCTCTGAGCCGGCCGTCGTGAATGTAATAACATCTTAGGGCCATCGTGCAGTACTGCAATGTTATGGTAGCATGGGGTAATAACGTTTTACGGCCATTGTACAGTAATGATGTTATGGCTGGCGTGCAGTAATAGCATGTTGTGGTGGTCATTCAGTTGTAACGTTATAATAACATGTATCACACTGTAGTTACACATCAAGGCTGTTTGCGGTCATAAAGGAATAACATCTTGTACTAGCAGCGCGTTAACGATTTTGAGAGTAATAACATGTTAAGAGTGTGGTGTGGTGACGACAGGTTGGCGTTTTGAAATGTTATGGGTGGTCTAGAGGCAGTAACATGTTATGGATGCTATGCAGTAATATGTTAATAATATGTCGTTAGTGCCTCGCAGTATTAATATGTCAGGGGTGCCGTGGTGGAATAACATGTCAAGGCTGTCAACATAATAACATGCTAAATCTAAGACGTGGCCGTAACATGTTACAGATGTAATGAAACGACATCATGTAAATGTTTTCAAGCAGTAATATGGCGCTGAGGGAGAAATGCAGTAATAACATGTCATGAAGTAACACACATAAGAGCATCAGTTAGTAATCACATGTGAAGACTGCCACACAGGTATGGATGCCATGCGATGTGGTGATAATGCGTGATGGGCGTGGTGCGTATATAACATGTTTGGGGAGTCGTGCAGTTAAACCATGTGATGGATGCGTTGACGGGTGTGTGATGTTGAGCTCACGCGGTAATAACACGTTAAAGATGCTGTGCAGTACAACTTCCAACTACTACATGTCATCATAGCAGTCTGGACAGTGCACTGGCCAGCGAATGACAAGTGTGGAGAGGTAAGAGACAGGGTGTGAACGTGTGTGTGTGTGTAGAGGTTTGGCGGGACGGTAATTAAGACGGTGTGTGAGTGTGAGATATTTCTTCCTCGGTGTTTAATCACACCCAGGGGACACATTACACACACACACACACACACACACACCTGTCTACTGCCACCTTGTACAAACCACTACACACACACACATCCCAGAAGAAGCAAAGACACACACACACACACACACACACACAAACTGCACCTTGACAACTACTACGTTTCTATAGCAACACATGGAGTTTTTCACATTTTTCCTTTATTAAGTGTCACTTCAGACACTACTCCCTCCATCCATCCCTCTCCCTCTCTTCCTCCACACCATTCACTCTCTCTCTCTCTCTCTCTCTCTCTCATTCCTCCTTCTCTGAATGAGTAGAGCTTCTCATTCACTTCCTCTTCTCTCTCTCTCTCTCTCTCTCTCATTCCTCCTTCTCTGAATGAGTAGAGCTTCTCATTCACTTCCTCTTCTCTCTCTCTCTCTCTCTCCATTACATCTCTCTTTCTCCTCCCTCTTTCGTCATCTCTCTCTTACTACATTACAGTCTCCCGTTCTCTCTCTCTCTCTCTCTCTCATTCACTCTCTCCCCTCCACTTGTTCATTCTTTCTCTGTTCAGCTCTCTTTCTTTTTCTCTCCTTCTTAACACTCTGTCTCTCTTTTTCCCTCGTTCAGTCTATTTCACTCTCTCTCTCCCTTTCCTTTACACTCTCTCTCTATCTCCACACTCGTTTTTCATTCTTCTCTCTCTCTACCTCTCCCTCTCTCACACACTTTCATGCCACCTACTCTTACACACACACACACACAGTGACGACTCCATGCAGAGTGTGTGTGTTTATACATGCATGCTATAAATCTTACATGTGGATTTGCATATAGTTTACATACATATATTAAGAGTGTGTGTGTGTGTGTGTGTGACAGGGCGGCTGACAAGATGTGCAGGATGATCCCTAACCCACTCTGGATGTAGTTTCTCTCTCCACACACACACACACACACACACACCCCTCACTGTCTCTAATGGACATAACGTGTGTGTGTGTGTGTGTGTGTGTTTTAAGAACTTCCTGTGTGTAATGTGGATAACAGATGGATTTGGCAGATTACCCCGATGTTGCAGTCGACAGTGTCACACACACACACACACTCTCACACTCTCACACACACACACACACACACTCTCACACACACACACACACACGGCTGCAGTTTGTTTCTCGTTGCTTGTTTGGAGAGTGAGTTTCTTGTACACATAGACACACACTGTGACCCCTCTTCTCCTCCTCCATCCCTCCTTCACACATCCCATGTCCCTCTCTCTCTCTATCCTTCCATCCCCACTTCACTCGTCCTGTTTCCCTTTCTCCCGCTATTTTTTACTCCCTTCTTTTCTTCCTTTCCCTCTCTTTCTATTTCTCTCTCTCTGTCCGTCCTCTAATTCTCTCTCCCTCCATCCCTCCTTTTCCGCACTCTCCTTCCTTCGTTCCCCTTTCTCTCTTTGCCTCCATCTCTCCTTCTCCCTCTCTTCACTCATCCCTGGACGGTGAGAATTTGACACTCGGTGGTCAGCTCTCCGTGGGGACGAATTTATGCGAATGAGCGCGTGGTGACGGAAGGTGAATAAATTAGCAGCAAACTCGTTACTGCTCTTATTACTCTCCTCTTCGTCCCCAAAATAATCGGAGTCTTGCTTAAATAAAAACACTCCTCGTTAGAATATTTATTCACTTATTTAGTGCCACATCTCAACCCCATCCCTCCATCCCTCCCTCCCTCTCTCTCTCTTCCGCTCGTTCTCTCCGTCTCCCGTCGCTGCCGGCTGTCAATCACACGCGTCCTGATTGACAGCGAGCCGTCATATTCATCCATTATTCATCCTCCTTAACTTTAACTTCATAATGGACATGATCTCACTGGTACTCTCTCTCTCTCTCTCTCTCACTCCTTCTCTCTCTCCGTCTGTTCCACACCTTTTCCACTACGGAATTTCTGTCTGACAGAATATGCCAATGAAACGCCATTTAACACGGCTTGACGTGAACACACACACTCATACGCACGCACACACACACACTTGACTTGCATGAGCGCTGCTAAAAAGATAATGGATGGATGGATAAACGGATGGATAAACGGATGGATGGACGGATGAGTGTGCAACCAAATTTACTGCCTCCCTCTTTTAGCATTACACACTCATCGCAACTTATTTCGAAGTTTTAGTGTGTGTGTGTGTGTGTGTGTACGAGTGGGTAAAGAGGGAACTTGTAGATAAAAGCCCACGCTGATTGAGTGTGTAACGTACACTCGGTTAATAATTGGAACGCACTCGACTCCGAACGGCGCTGCCGGGATGAAGTGAGCTGCTGCAGCTGGGTTGGCTAATTAGCCCTCGCTAGAGAAGTCACGTCGACTCCGCTGCATTCTGGGAAAGAGGATTTATCTTCGAAAAATCGCTTGGGTACTTTTTTAATTAGACGTGACGGTGTGTGTGTCCGTGAGGCAACAAACTGACTTTTGAAAATTCTGAATTATGTTTTAGCAACAAACTTGTAGCTACGATACGTCGGAAAACTAGCGCTGTCAACTTTGGAAAATTCTCTGTCACTTAAAATCGCAAAAAAGTGTACAATAGTTGTCAAATTGTATCAAATTTTATTTAAAAACTTCAGACGTTTTATTGTTTACTAAAGAATCTATAAAACTATCTATTATTCCATTTAACAACATCTCCTGGTATGGTTCCAGTTCAAGTACCCATACTGCTGAGGTACCTCAACCAGACCCAGGAGTACTTGGATATACATTTTTAGTTAGGAACCATATCAGGAAATGGAAACAGTACACTCCATACTATCTGCTGGTATGGTTCCAGTTTTGGTTCTAGTTCAGATTTCACTGGAACCGGTACCAGAACTCTTTACTGTTATGAAATTTAGCATTTAGAACCCACCATAAGTGGGTGGTTCACAGTTACAGTTCAAGTACCCATACTGCTGAAGTACCACGACCAGACCCAGGAGTACTTAGACTGGAACCTGCACCAGAAACATTAATAATGACAGAATTTAGAAGATAGGAACTGACCCAGGGAATGGAAACAGCACACATACTATCTGCTAGTATGGTTCTGGTTCTGGTTTTGGTTCCTGTTCAAATAAAATACACAAAGTACTGAGGTATCTAACCAGACAAATGTGTACTTTAATTGGAACCTGAAGAAGAATTTTTTATGGTTACATAATTTAGCATTTAGAACATGCTACAGGAACTGGAACCACAACATTAATACTTCTTCTAATTTTCTAATATCTTCCGGTTCCAGTTTAAGTACCCACACGGCTGAGGTACTTAACCAGACCTGTACAGGAAACATTTATAGTTACAGAATTTAGAAATTCGCCTGTAAGCAGAACACTCCATACTATCCGCTGGTATGGTTCAGGTTTTGGTACCTAACCAGACCAAAGGGTACTTTCATTGGAACTTGCACCACAATTCTTTACAGTTATGTAATTTAACATTTACAACTGAAAACCAAAACCAAGAATCAATACTATCTTCTAATATGGTTCCAGTGTAGGTTCCAGTTCAAGTACCCATACTGCTGAGGTACTTAACCAGAGTATTTGGGGCAGGGCCTAACAAAACTGTCCACTTATAACTGGACATGCAAACGTAACATTATTCCCAGTCTGAAAGGAACAAGAACGAGCTCTCCAAGTACCCTTGGTTCTGGAAGGTTCTATTTTGGAATTTCTAGCCCTAAAAGGATTTGGAACTAATATCGGATCCAGGAAGTGAATCAAAAAATGTCTTCTCAGCAGGGGGCGCTATGGATACTGTCACACTGGGGTTGTGTAATGCATTTAGTGTTAAAGTGAACACACACACACTATCTCTGACCATAATAGGCCTTCTGAATGTAAGGTCAGTGACGGACCCAACTCTAATCAAACTCCAATCGAGTCTCGCGTTTCTTACTAATTAAAACCTGATTAGAAATGGATTTTTTGATCAGCTGAAACAATGCTCATTTATTTGCGCAGAATTAAACCTTTGACTCGGACGCTCCCTCTGAGAGATCGTCACACAACGTCACGCAGCTACAAGCCCTCACAAACACACCAACAGTCCCACCTCAGCAACAATACGCAGGTTCAAATCCAGCTCGGTGCTGCTGACAGCACTAACCACCGCTGGCTCCCTGAGCAAGACTGATGGAGTGGTTGCGTAACGATTAGGGAGTTGGCGCCGTGATCAGAGGCTTGCAGGTTCAAGTCCCGGACTGGTAACGGTACCATCTCCATGCACTGTTCCCTTGGCTCTGATTTAGCTGCCCACTGTCCCTTTATGGATGTGTTCACAATAACAATCACTCACTCACTTAAAAAGACCCCTAACCCCAAGTTGCTCCAGGGAGACGTGATCCCTGGAGCTTCCTGGAGCTTCCACTCTTCTGGGTTTGGGAACTTTTGTTGGATTATCAAACATAGCATTTGAGAGTTAAGGTGTGGACATTGAACGAGGAGGTCACACTCGCAAACTCAGTTGTACTCCATCCCAAAAGTCTAGGACGTGGTTGAGTTTTCCTGCACTGGAAGTAAGAGGCCTGGCAGTCAACCACTGAACAACATGCTGAGGTTCTTAACCAGTATACCACAATCAAATGTGACCTCTGCATTGGATCCATCAGTGCTTGGGGACAGTACCCTGGTCATGACCTCAGTGGCATGCCATCATACCTCAGTGGTGCCTTTACCAGCCCGGGATTTGAACCGGCGATCCTCTGATCATGGTGCCAACTCCCTATCCATCATGCTGCCATTCCAGCATCCAGTTAACAGAGCTGTCTTGTTCTGTTGATGAATTAAGATCGTCCCCTAGCCCCCAGTCCCTGAATCCTCCTCCATGAACGGTTGTCTTGTTCTGGTCCCAGTTCCAGTTGAAAGCACACGGATATGTCATAGGTTTAATATTCCAATGCATCCGTTGATAAAAAGAGTGTGAAGGCCACAGACACCTGCCATCACAAATCATTAAAAAGTGCAAGAATGAGATCTTTATCTGAAAATGAACATCCTCATACCGTTTCTGTAGACTCACGAATACGTCGATGAATGAATCAATGAAAAAGTTGGTGTTCGTTAAGCATGGTGAGATGGAGTCGTGTCCCTGAAATGATTGGAACTGTAAATTCGCGACGCTTACTGCAATTAGAGTGAAGTGATGTGAAGATTTCCATCAAGACCTGACAATAACACAAATGCTCGTTTCATTTGCTGTTTATATTGAAATTTTAGAAAAAACCTTGCAGTCATTTTTCTTCCAAGGTCAGCTTGTTGTCATCAGACCATTCATAAGATGATGCTCTTTGATAGTTCCTTGATTAGGTCCAGCAGCTCGTAGTCACCACACTGCCAGATGAAACACACACCACAAGCCAAACAAAACATCACCGCGTCACAAGCTGTAACACCAACTTGAGTCAGGCTGGTTCAGAAAATACATCAAAGCATTCACTCTTTCGGGGTCATACGTGTCAAATCCATCAATCCTGCAGAGATCAGTCCTTTAATCCCTTCTAACATACACACAACTCAACTCACCTCACAAAGACTTGACTAATTAACGCCAGAGCTGAACTGTGGAGGTGATGTGGAGTCAAGAACTGGAGTCAAGGTCCCTACCCTAAATGACCACTGAAGAGGCAGGTCTTCAAATGGTCTCTGTTGAAAGGAAGGGACTGGGTACCTCTTTTCCACTGCACTGGTGCCAGAACCGGTTCTGGTGCCAGTGCTTGACTTCTATTTCTAGTTCTAGTTTAAAGTTATATTTAATACTCCATTTCTAGTTTAAAATGTATCTTTTGTGTTCTATATAGATATTGTTTATTCCATGTGCCCTATTTGTTCTTGGTTCCCTGTTGCACTGTAAAAAACTGGAGCCGCGTCATCTGTACAGTATATAGCAGAGATGACAAAGTTTACTTTGACTTTGCTCAGGCAATGCTGAAGGTGGGAAGCAGCAAGAACCAATCCACATTTCTTATGACTTAGGAGGAGGCAGGTGACAAGATGGTGACCACAATTCTCACAACATCGTGAGTTCTGGGTTCCAGCATCGACTGGGTGCCATTATTTTTGAGGGGGGAAAACATGGCACCAGTTCCAAACTGGGACAGAGGAGGTCTAGTGGTATGTAACTGGGGTTCTAGACCTGGAATTCTAGTGGAGGTTGTGGTTGAGAGTCTGGAGGTAGTACTTCCAGCACAACCATCATTCAAGCTCTGAACAACACCCTTAATCCTTAACAAATTGGACCAGGAAGATTTTTCCTAAAATTAGTAAATGGAAGTTTTGAAGGTTTTGGAGGTTTGTAGACACCTAAACCAAGGTGCTGTGGGTTCATCTCCAGCTCTATCTCCACTGAGTAACCTGAGCAAGACCATTGACACCTTGTTGCTCCAGGGAAAGGCTTCCCCTGTATTTAAGGGAACTACCAACACAGCGCCCTCAGCAAGACCCATACTGCTCCATGGAGACTACCAGTATAATTAGGAGATGGAAGGCACTGTGGATAAGGGCTTGGGTACAGGCTGAAGATCCCACTAAGTGTTGATCCATGTCATCCTTTACTTTTGAGAAGTGTGTGGTTGAATGACGGTCTACTGCATGAGGTGGACAATTCCATTCCTGGAGGAGCCTCTACCTGAGTAGGCCCACCTTGACCAGTTGCATGCCCACCCCTGATCTATTGGAAGCAACTCCCTGTTTGTTTGTGGTCAATACACCAGACGAGGCTGGATTTTTTGGCTCTGTATGCAGGCATTAAAGTCTCAAATCAAGCGTGGGCAACAACAGGGAACTATTGAACGACGCGGGGTGACGGGGAAGCGTCTGAGGATTTAGTGAAAGCTGAATGTCGAGTCTGAACAGGAGGAGGTGTCATAAAGAGACGCCCTTAATGTTAACGCTCTCTATAGTTACGGGCAGTTTTTTCTTTATCCCTTTCTCTTGCTGGCTCTCTCCCTCTCGCTCTCAGTCCTGTTTTCTAGAAGGCTCTAAATCCAGCTGAGGTTAAGACGTGCCACCCCAAACTTCAAAGCTGCCCACTCTTTACATGTGATGCAACAGTGTGCAAGCCGCGTTGCCCCAGGGCAGTCTCCCTTCTACAGCAGGTGTTTAGACAAGACTTGCTGAAAATATGGAAATGTAAAAATACCCCCATGAACACATACATACACACACTCCCTAACACACACACACACACACACACACGGACCCAAGTGTTATTAGCAGAGAAAGGGCTGAATGGGAGGGATGAATATTGTGATGTGTTTGCATCATTGCTGCCATGGTTTATTGCTGAATGTGACAGTAGAGTTCTGCTGATGGTGGGGATTTTTAACCAAGGCTTTAAACACACACACTCTCTCTCGCACACAGACAAATAGATTTAATGCTATTCCTTTTGTTTAATATTCAGATCCAGTCGGCAGCGGGGCTCGTTTTTCCGAGCGTTCTCTCAGGGCGGAAAATCTTCCGATCGTCTTGTTTGCTTCATCCCCTTCCCTCCAGCCTTCTGTAGCCTTCAATTGCTTGACGTAAAACCGTTTGACACGCTGCGATTTTTTACGCTTGTATATGTTTATGGCGCGTCACGTCGTATGAGACACTTTTTCGTCACAGGCCATCAGACTCGGCTACATCATTTATTTTGGCGTCTACCACACGCCCAATTACACGAAGACAACCGGCTTCTGCTGTCGGACCGGCGTGGTGAAAGAATACAGATGCTTTTACCCGGAGCTGCTTCCATTCCCTGACTACAGGGACAGTCTTTCTGGCAGTGAAAGCTCTTGTCGTATGGTCACCACCACAGGGTTTCAGGTACTCGGACCACTGCACCAACCTTGCGCGCATGGGATCATGGGCCCAATGGTGGCAGTACTGGAGGGCAGGAAAAGAGCCAGACTGCAAACCGTCCACCACCAACCACAGGGTGACCACTAAGCTAAGGGGACTCCAGCCCACAACCTTTTGGTCCAGAATCTACTCTTGATTCCACCTGACTTCTGCCCCAAACAGTGAGTGGATTTGACAGCCACACAAATTTACTTCAGCACAGTGCAAAGACAAGGTGATTACAGGGACGTTGTTGTCTGCAGGTTTTGTGTTGCTGCTTGTTTTTTGGTGGAAAAATCACAAGAGTGATGGAAATGATGGATGATTGAAAGGGCTGATGGAGGAGAAAGTGTATCTCGATTTCCACCTATGAGGGAGTGTTGTGTCTCGCCGCGTGTAACCGGCTTAGCCCAGCACTTCGTCACCGCCGTTTCGCACCTCCTCTGGCTTGATGGGAGTTTGTCTGATTACGGTCGTCCAGAACGAAAGAGTAAACAAAGTTGAGCTGAAAGCGCCGTCGGCGGCGGCACCGAGTGAGCGAGAGAGAGAGAGAGCGCTGGTGTAAAGGCAGGGAGACGCAGG
>JAVGVS010001604.1:0-17918 GCA_032718565.1 Distichodus sexfasciatus
ATATAAATAAATATAATACAAATATATTATATATGAGTATTACATATTTATACTCCTTTTTACACTAAAGCGCCTCCAGTTCCTGTTTGAATGATGGATTTTTCATACAAATGAATATGTGGAGGCAAGTGTGTATATATTTCTTTCAGCAGGTGTGGAAACATTTTTCTGCCTGTCAGTTGCTTGTTCTTAACAAAAGAAGGCTGTGACATGGCTGTGATTGGCCACGATTTCTGCAGTAATTACCTTTTCAGGAACAGACACACGTCCTTGACGAGATTCAAGCGAGCTTCTTCTATTCATCCCTCCATCAATACTCCATCAGCCATCTCTGCAGTGAGGACAAGATGGGAGAGAAAAAGAAATGATGGTGGAAAAAGAAGAAAATAATACTCTAGGTGTGATGAGGGGATTATTTGCAACCCGTCGAGCGCTCAAAACTGTCCGGAAGGAAGGATTGGAGTGTTTTGGAAGCGAGGCTTTATCTGCCACAGCACTCAGCAGTAGGGAAATGGAGAGTGTGTGATAAAGTGTGTGTGTGTGTGTGTGTGTAGTAAAATCTTTGTATCCAACACAATGCCCTTCACCCACGCAAAAAGTATTTTTAATATTCATTTTCACAACCAAAATAATAAAAAAGTTACATTATTTTTCCAATTTTGAGTTCAACTAAAATACAGACAAACACAGAGAACACACTCATTTTCCTTTTTTATTTTATTGAATGCAAGTGGCGTGACTGTAAAAAAGCATGAAAAGCACAAATGAAGAGTAAGCCTCTTACTTCCAATAAACAAAGCAAAGCTATTAAAATTGCATTAAGTTAAACAGCAAAAACAAATAACATTTCTTTGTAGTTTTTTTTTTTTTTTGATTGACCTCATGCAGTGGTTATGTCCAGTTCACCCCATTTGCACCCAACAACAACTCAAAAACATGGAATATGAGGTTTTAATTTCTTATTTGAGTGCAAAATAGAAAATCGTAAAAAGACTGATTTGCTGTTTTATTTTGGTTTGGAAAATGAAAATTGAAAAGAATGTTTTGGTGTTTTGGTTTTGGGTTTTTATGTAAAAAATGAATCAATGAATGATACATGAACTTCATGAGCACAAAAGTATTAAATATCATTAAAAGATTGACTGATACCTGCTAAATAAAGAAGGTAAAAAAAAAAAATTAAGAGTGGACCGAGGATAGAACCTTGGGGAACCTCACAGTTTAAAAATGCAGTTTTATAGGTGTATTGAAATAAAAAAATATGTTTTTTGCGGATTGAGTTTTTTTTCATTTTGCCTTCATTGCAAATGTGCAGGACAGCCAGAAGGTTGTGAGTTCGAACCCTGGGGTTGGCTGTGGAACCTTTCTTTTGGCATGTTCTCATCAGTTTACTCCAAAAAGTCCAAACATGTGCTAAAGGTTGATTGGTTATTCTTGATTGCCCCCACTAAACTGAGTGTGTTTGAATGCTCTGTGGTGTTTTGGCACCTGATCAGGGTTGGTCCCCGCCTTGCACCGTAGCCTCGGGGTAAGGTCCAGTCCCTGTGACCCTGATTGTGAATAAGCGTTGCGAATGAACAAATGAATGTAAATGTGTCTCCATTGCCTCCACACCTCTGTATGTTAATGCACGGTGGCTGAATCGGTCACGCACCCACCGCTGCACCTGCGTCTGGTGTATGATTGGAAGCTAATCTCCTTTTTCACGCACATTATTATTTCTTGGCGCTGTGAGTGGAATCTCCCCCATTTTTTGAATTCACCCTGAATAGCTTGGACCAAGATTCAAGATGTGATTTTCTCATAAGTCTTAATAATGCTCATAAAGTCAAAGATGACATCAAAACGCAAATTATTCATGAAGCAATGCCTTATTGCGCGATCACTCGAGTTCAACTTGAGCCTTCAGTGATGGATGTAAAGCAATATGGCTTCACATGCTGGAATATATTTTCAGAAGCGTCAGAGATGATGAGGAAAAATAGAGATTGCTGTTGGTAAGCGGATGCAGGCAGTTCCAGAGATCTGCAGGTGGGAGAGTTTGACTGCGGCTTGCTGGGGCCGAGTCGAGCTCACAGGCGGAGGCAGATAATCCGTGTATGATTCTGTTTTTCGTTTTCCACTTTAAAACCAAAAACCAAAACTAGTATTGGTTTCCAAAACCAAAATGAATAAATGAATAATGAGTCGTTTTCTGATTTTACATTTACAGGAAGGGGCGGGGCATACACTGTCAGGAACTCGCTACAAATGGCAGCGTATCTGGATCAGCTGGAGAAGATTCCATGCACCCAATCTCGTCTCGAAGACATGTGAGAATCTATTTCAAACACTGCCGCTAATGCTAAGATGTGATTTCTCTCCATCTTCTCAGCTAACCAGCAATCTCAAAAAAATTCCACCGATTTAGCACCATAAAATCCAAATGCTTCCCGTCAAAAACGTCACCTGGAAACACATGCTTTTACAAAATGTGATGGTTCATGTGTAAACTGGAATTAGAATTTATTAAATTCTCCTGAAATTCCTGTAGAAAAATATGAAAAAACATATGACTTGTAATGGATGAAGTATTTTTTTGATCGCATTTTAATTATGGTGATATCATACAGAAAGAGTTATTTTCAGTTCAAATATGATGCTTGTTTCATGATGTTACTTTATGTTTGTATATTTCCTGTTTGTAGAGTATGTGTTTATCTAAAGAGTAATTTTATGTAAAAAGATTTCTTCCTAAATTTTATCTTAATATGTTTTCTTATTGTTTGTGTTCTTATTTTTTATTATTTTAATTGATTCCATTTACTATCTGCTTTGTTTTTGTTCTTTTTGTTTTCGCTCTTTATTTGAACTCTATGTAAAGCCCTTTTGAGCTGCATTCAGTTGTATGAATAGTGCTATGTCAATACAATAAATAATAATTATGTCTTTTATGTGGTTGACAAATCCTCTGCCATCAATCAAAGCGGTTGCCAGGTGTTCTTGAACAATCTCGGTCTGTAAAGCTGTGTGTTGGCATGCATGCATGCATACACACACACACACACACACACACACATACACACGCACACACACTGTGTTTACTGACGTATTGCTTACACACACACCACACTGTTTGAACAGCCGGCTTAATCGCACTGTACACTCTACTGAAGCCAAAATGATTTATACACACCTGCAGATGCTATAAGAGTTTAGCATCACAGCGATTGGCCGGTGTGTGATTGTGCTCTGATTGGCTGCTGTTCACATGTGGGCAGAGTTTTCACAAACTTCAAAAGCATCTTCAATGGTAAAACCTATTTAGACATAAAATGATCATAGTTTAAATAATATAGCCACAAACAGGAACCATCGGGGTCCAAGCACAAAAGGGTCAGCACTGAGCATCAGCAGTGTCTGTGGATGTGTGTAGAACAAAAAAGTGAAATGACGTAGGGAAAAAGAATTAAAGATGCGAATAGAAATTTGTGACTTGGTCGTGAAGCCTCATTTTTGTTATGAAAGCTTTAATAAGTCGTGTTTATAAAGAAACTAACCTCCAACACTGTTCATATAAGAATTGGGTGTTGGCACATTTCTTTATACATGCCTAATGTAAAATCCTGAACCGTCATGATGAAGCTGAGTCCTGCTGCTCCGCTTGTGCACACAGGGTTAAGACTGTAATGAACTCACTTTCTAAAAGAGACGACGCTCCAGGAGGAGGACAGTTAGAGTTACCTGCTGGTTTCTGACCTGAGGCTCACACAGCTCACCTGAAACAGGTCAAAATAATCCTCAGGTTGGGCCTGCATGTTAGGTTTGTCTAGGACAAGACACTGACCTGATCTTTGATAAAATTGTGAGGAAATGTAGATTAATTTTGGCAAATGAAATGTGATCTGATGCACTGTTGAATCTTTAAAATGTGTTTCATTTGTCTGTAAAAAATATTTATGCATTGTGTGTGATGATATCCCAGCCATGAAATTAATTAGCCACTTTCAAATTTCAATACATGCATCAGCCTAATAGAATAAGTTTAAAGAGGACAGATTTAGGACAGATTTTTGGACTAAGACTAAATTTAAATCTAAAATAGAAATCAGAAATTAACACTGGGCCTAAACCTCAGGCATGAGACGCAGAGATTTTAGGTTTAGGCCCCATATTTGGACTAAGGCATTGAGTTTGTGACAAAGGGCTTTGGGTTTAGGTCCATTTTTTTAGACTAAGACTTAATCTAAATCTAAAGTAGAAATCAAAACCTTGAATTTAGCCTGATGCCAAAGCTCGCAGGCAAAGAATAGTGCAAATAAAAGCGGCAAAAATGTTGATGCATTAGACGTTGTATCAACTCGAGTGGAATACAGACAGACGGACAGTGTGAACACACACATACACTTTACACACACACACTTGCTGTATTATTTAGGCTCCAAATTGGAGTGTGAATAATGTGGCCGGTTAATCCAACGTCTGGTCAGACGTACGAGCCTCGCGCTCATCAATAATCGATGCTGGAGGTCTGCACTCGCACCCATTAACTCTGCCCCCTGTCACTATGCCTCGGGGCAACAACGGGGCAAAGAGGGGCAAGTTTCTCCTGATTGGACGAAGGTGGGGAGGGGAAGAGGGCCAGGAGTCAGGCTGGAACAAAGAAAGTGGATCTGAACGGCAAGGTGTGTAGAAATGTGATATAAAATATTTCTGAGTTTGTTCAGTCGTGAATTAGTGAGAAAAAGGTCAGATATTCTCTGATGTTGTAACGACATAAATCTGTGAGAGAGAAGTGTTATTAACTCTCCAATTTAACCTATTTGGCATTTTTTGGTGTTTGGTGTGTTTACACAAAAAGTGAACAGGTGTGTTTAGGTGTGTGTTTGTAAAACTCACAGTGTGAAGTGTTTTGAAGGAGTGAACATGTAATTAATACAAGTGTGAAAATAACTGTATAAATCTGTAAGAAATGACATGCAGTGTAATGTGGCGTTATAGCTGTTTCGAGACTATTCTACTCCACTCATCCTCATTTATTCATCCTCCCGCTCTTATTCTCCTCCGCCCTTCCTCATTTACACATCCTCTAATTGTAGTCCTCCACTCATCCTCCTCTCATCCTCCTCCACTCCTCACCTATTCATCCTCCTCCACTCATCATCATCTATTCGTCCTCCTCCCCTCCCTCCTCCTCCTCTCCTCCTTGTCCATTCCTTCTCCTCCACTCATCTTCACCTCTTCATCATCCTCCTCTTACTCTCATTCACTTTTCTACCTTCACTCATCCATCTCCTCTCCTCATTTCATTCTCCCCTCCTCCTCCTCCTCTCCTCCCCTCTTCCTCTACTTGTAGTCCTCCAGTCATCCTCATCTATTCATCCTTCTCCACTTCTCCTCCTTCATGCCTCCTCCACTTGTCCTCCTCTATTCATCTGTCCTCCTCAGTGTTACAGGAATGAACTTTGTTCCTTGAGAACTGCCTTTAAAAGGTGGAGACAAACAGTAAACACACGTGTGATGGTTAAGGAGAGCAACACAGTGAAAGAGGCAGAGCAAAGTGAAAAGGCTGATGGAGGAGTTTATTGACGGCCTCAAAGTCTTACACAAGCAGAGCTGCAGCCGAAACAAAGCAAGCGTCGGCGACGACGGGGAGAAAAGCGATCGAAGGGCTTTGTGAGCTTTCTGCAGAGCTGACTGGACAGTTTCGGCACTGATCCGTGTGTACACACATGACTTTGCAGAAATATGCAGACACCGTGAACCAGCGGCAGATTAGAGAAGTCGGCTGGAAAACCTCACAAGCTTTATCGTGTCCCTCCAGAGCGACACCGCCCTTATTTTCACATGAACCATCACCTTTTACTAAATGTTTCACTCACTTTAATTTTATCCAGCGGTGTATAGGATTAGATCAGCCATTTTAATACAACTTGAAAAGTGTACAAAGAAAACAAAAACGAAACAAAGAAAATTTAAAAGTCACCCATCAGAAACTTAACTGAGTAAAAAGTAGGACTCTAATAGAGGACTTTTTACTTGGTCTTAGTCTGCTGTTCATGTAGTGCATCTTAGGGTTAGGGTTAGGGTTAGGGTTAGCATCTTAATTTTTAATTTATTTTCAAGTAGTTTTGAGTCTTGGTTTCTAATTTAACTTAAAGTCTCACTGATAGTCTCCTATACCCACATAAAGTACTAAAGTATCAGATATTCAAATTCAAATATTTATATTATTTATATAGCGCTCTTAACAACAGTCATAGTCACAAAGCACTTTACATATAACCGGCCTGAACCCCCCAACAAGCAAGCCTGAGGCGACAGTGACAAGGAAAAACTCCCTCTAGTAGGAAGAAACCTTGAGAGGAACCAAGACTCGGCGGGGGACCCCATCCTCCTCTGGACGACCGGGCGCAGAAACATTTAATGCACAACAAGCAATAGTTCAAGATGAGTTGTTAGTTATTTAAAGAAGCAAAGATACAAAAATAGTCCAGGGGATATTTAGAATCCCGGGTTGTTGCTGGGCCATTTGCAGGACCCTCTCTGCAACATTAAGCTGAAATTAGTTCAGTATTGTGCTGCTAATTAGTAGAGGTCCATAGGGTCCAATCCCAGTTGGTTTCATGATGATGTCTCCATGGAGTCCTGGTGCAGGTTTAGTCGGTCAGGCTCAGGATATGAACAGTACTTAATGTATTACAGTTGTATTGAAGGTCAGCCATTCCAAGAAATACTCGACTCAAAGTCTTTAAGTGTTACCTCTTATAAAGCAATGTGTTTGTGGCGGGTTTGTGGGAAACTTGTGGTTAATTTGTGACAAATTTGCCAGGTGCATAAGTTTTCCACAAAGTTTTCTGGAAGTCCACCACAAGTTTGCCACAAACCTAATTTGCTTATGAAAATATCACCCTGCTGCAAATTTACGGCAAACATCGCCAAAGGTTAACGGCAACTCTTTGCCAGAAGCCTAACTTTTTAAAAGAACATTTTTGAAAATACACCAATTCACATCACTACATTGTCCTAGTTCACCACTGTTTGTAACGATATCACTCACACACCAAACAAGAAAAGCCCTAAAGTTTTAATGATGGTAGCAGTCAGAGACAGGTAAGAAAACTTTGCACAGCGAATCAAAGTCCAAACCATACCATGTTTTAGTTCAGTATAGAGTGTCTAAGTGAATTTAAGTGAGTTATTGTCTTCGTGAACACGGCACAACACACAGTGCATTACAACCACATGTGAGCTCCGCATTCCACCCATCCATAAAGGATGCCTCTGGGGACCAGTACCTGGCGAGAGTACCTTGCTGATGAGTACCTCAGTGGTACCTTTACCAGTCTGGGACTTGAACCTGTGATTCTCTGATCATGAGGCCAACTCCCTAACCATTATGCTGCAACATGCCCCAAACTGGAGAGAGATCTAGAGTGGAGTTTAGGAGCGGAGTTTTGAGGAGAATGGAGAGACTCCATTCTAGAATCCTGCTGAAGATGTCCACTACATTTTTTTTAGTATGGTATAAAGTTACTAATATTACTTATATTAAATACTCTAAAATACTTATATACAATAAAGTGGCTGACGTACTATACAGCAGCAGTCTGAAACAAAAAGGTCTTTGTTCCTGTAACATTTTGTTGTTTGTACATTTCACTTTTATTTTCCTTTATTTAGGTCTGCAGTCCATCAGCACTGCACTGCAATCCTGCCGTGTTGTAGATTATTTATCATAGCAGAGTTATTTTCACGTAACTCCCCAGCCCTCACCACGGCTCTGTTTATAGCGCTCCATATTTCCTGCTATTTATTGTTGTGAGTGTTCAAAAAGGGAGTAGATATTAGACTCTGTTACATCATCATGCAAACAAACCCCCAAGAAATCAAATTCTATTTGTTATGAAACAGTGATCACCGCTCTCATTTTTTCATCCTCTTCTGCGTCCCACGGCTTTCAGCTTTAACTCCTTCCACAGTTTTTGTCGTAGAGACACTGTTTATGGCTTAAAAATCTATCATATTTTTCCATGTTTGATATCTGAAACACGTCCCTCGTTTCCCTCTTCTTTTGCAGGCCACAAATTGTCATTCCATATTTCGGCCAAAAGGGGGCACCTCCATTAAGAAGAACAGTGCTATTACTTTACTTGTTGTTAGCTCATTACTGATATGAGCGTCCCCCAGTGGCAAGGAGGATGAACTTTTCGCAGTTTTTGCTGTGGGATTAAACGTCTTGTGTAAACATGCAAATTTCCCACCTGTGGGACTAATAAAGGCTTATCTTGTCTTAAAGTTTATATTAAATACTCCATTTCTAGTTTGAAGTCTATATTTTATATTCTATTTATGCATTGTTTATTTCATGTGCCCTTTTTGTTCTTTGTTCCCTGTTCTTTGTTGTTTGCACAGTGAAAGCTGGAGCCACGTCGTCTCATCTCTCTGTATACCTGTAGAGTATATAGCAGAGATGACAAAGTTTACTTTGACTTTTGACTTTGACTACTTTTGGCAAGACTCTACATCTAAATTAAACTCTAAATTAACGCTGGTAGTGAGGGTTTGTTTGCAGTGACGGCTCTCGTTGCCAACTTCTGCTCTTGTTAAACATGTCGTAGCTCATCGTTGTTGTTTCCACATTCATTATTTCACCCCATAAAGTGTCACGTGGCTTGAGCTATAAAACCCTGCGGTAGCACTCATCCAGCGACCTGACGTTCAAGGAGAGAATTTGATGACTAAATCAGAACTGATTGTTGTGGGGGGAAACGAGACGCTTCTTTAATACACAGAGATCACCACCTTAATTGATTTCTTGATTTTCTTCTTGTTCATCATCTGCCCTTACCAAACCCAGATTTAAGGCTATGTTTACACATAGCCAGGTATTTGCAGAAACGGCTATTTTCCCGTCTCCAATTTCAATAATATCCTTGTTCACACCAGATCGTTTTCCAAAAAGTATTCATTTACACAAATCCACATAAATATGCCGTCAAGAGCTATTATGAGCGCACCAAACCTATAGGCGGCAGCGTAACAAGAAGCATAAAGCCATGTTAGCCAATCAGAATCCTGAAAACTACAAAACAAGATGTGACATGACTTCCTGTTCCGAGAACGATCAACCAAACCAACTGTATATAAATGTCACGCACATGACACAAATGCATTTTCTGTCGCATACTGTGACGTTTGAAAACTTAAAACTCTGTTTTCCTCTGTCTGCATGCAGAATCTCCACTTTGGCCAGAGGTTTCAAAAATAATCGTTGAATTAAACCTTTGTTTTCATATAAATGGATATATCATCGTTTTCTCTGATTCCCGGCTGTGTGTAAACAGGCTTAAAAACTTAAGATTTAGCCAGCGCTGATCTGTGCCATTTTTAGAGGAACTTAGTGAAGTGTGTTGTGGGCTCCAATGAATAATAGACATAAGGTTTTATTTAAATGAGGTCTTTCGAAACCTGGTCAAGCAAGAAACAGAGTTTTCCAAAAGCTTTTTGACTGTATGATCATTACAGGATCTGCAGAGATACACCAAGAAACACAAGACCCACTGTGTAGCTACGGTGAGACTGTGGATGTTTTGGAAAATCACTCCTCACACAGAAACATAAATTATCGGGTAAAGGAAAGGGGCATTTTCCCGTGTCGACGCCGGTCACGTGAGGCGAAGTTTAACTCTCGTAACCCGACACGTTTAACGTTGCTTCTCTCTTTGGAAGGCCTCGGCGTCTCTGAGCTTCTCCAGATGAAACGCAGTGAATCGTTTTGGCTGCTGAACGCTCGCTCGCCTGCTCGCCTGCAGGGCATCGGTGAGTTTCCAGCCTCTGAAGAAACTGGCGATGGGAAAGCTAATCCCACTCCCCAGCGGGCACGAAGGGGGAGAAAAGAGCCGAGGAGAGAAAGCACAGAGTGAAAAGAAAGACAGAGGAAAGTGAAAGAGGCTGTGAATGCACATAAAAACATCGGAGCTCATTCACCAATGCTTCTCAAGGATGAGGAATGTTCTTAAAGCAAATTTCACCGAAATCCTGATGTTCACCAATGTTTTCTTATTTGAGATTTGTTCTTAAGTAAGAAAGGAATCTTCATGCCTGTTTGTGCAAAATGTTAGCTCATTGGGTTTGGTTCAGTTCTGTATTTGTGTAACATTGTACTTTTTGAACATCTTAACTTTCTTAAGAAGTTAAGAGAATATTGGTTAATTGTTGAATTCTTGAGTCAATTTCCCTCTTTTACCTTCCCCCAGTATTCATGAGTATGAGATATTTTCTCATGTGCGGAGGCTCCACCAACCCGGCCAAATTTCAGGTGTCTAGGTGTTATGGTTTAGGCTGCATGATTATTTTTTTGAGGTAAAATAATATTCATATGTAGACAAAGAAGAAGAAAAGAACAATTACACTATCTATTTGGATCTTTAATAATGCATGATAATAATGTTGAATATTATAAGCCGTATGAATAATAAACATTTGATAGGAAGTATGTGTTGTACTGTAGTAATTCTTTTACATTATTTTTGGTAATAAATTAATTTAAGCAACAAGAAAATCTGAGAAGCCACTTGGGAGCTGAAAGAACCACGTCTGTTTAGTGAGTCGAGCCATAAGAACTGACTCTCTTACAAGAGCGTGAATTCCCATCACTAATATCTGCTGCAAGAACACTTCTCATCAGCATTTTTCTCATTGGTCGCTTTCACGCTACTATGAAAATGCGGCAACTGGTCCAATAGAGAGGGAGGCGCTTGCAAAACCCAAAGTTAATCAGACAAGATTTCACATATTTTTTCCCTTTATATTCAGGATCTAATGCGAACGTCTTAAAGATCTATTGGTCGATCGCGATCCACGGGTTGGCGACCCCTGCCGCAAATGTTCATGATCGCACGATACTCTCACATGATCGTGCAGTACTTTCTCCTGATTACGCCATACGTTTGTGTGAGCATGTTATCTGCAGATTTCATTTTAAGACAAAACTACAAAAAACCCTTTAGTTCCCGGGAAGCTTATGAGCATGCAAAAACATCTCATGAGCTCACTTTACTTTCTTGTGAGCAGGCAAAACTTGTGTTTATTTGCTTTTATTTTGTTCCATGGTCTCTTCAGTGTTTTTGTAGATTTCATATTAGGAAGTCCAAAAATAAAGAAATAGCAAAAAAGCCACAGACCACACTCCAGCTCCTTGGAGACACAAAGCTGCTCCAAAATCCATAGCAGCCTCGCAACCGAGTCCAATTTACAGACACTCATTTCCTACGATGTGTCAGGCGGGAGAAAGCGTGGGCGAGGGAGCGAGGAAGGAACGACAAAGAAACCCAAACCAAATGAGCCTCGTGGGCATCGAGGAGACCGCGGCGACCCTTCGGCTGACCGAGCTGACACGCCACAGAACACACACGAGCTCGAGGATCTTTCAAACAAACGTACAAAAATCTCAAAAATACAACCATTTCACGTCACGAATATTCACTGACGCGAGTTAACAGCTCCGGCTGTGGTTATTATTGTTATTATCTTGGTTTCTGGTTTTCAGAGCTCTTCCTGAGCTCCCGAGGTGGGCCCTGGTGTGCGCCTGGATTCCCGAGATGATGTTTCAGCCATTTGTGGCACTGTGTCCCGTCTCAGATGACACCCTAAAATTTGCTGTTCGACTGAGTGACTCAGGAAACAGAATAACGAAGTTCAGATGTTGGAAAATTAAATGTTGGTAGTGTGCCGTTCCGCATGGCAGGACGAAGAGAGAGGGAAAAGTCAGAGGATTGTTTATATGGGTTGGATATCGCAATTTGGGTTTAGAGAAAGTTAAACCAAAACTAAAAATAAAACAACTGCAGTAAAATTTAAAAGTGATTTAAAAAGGAATGCTGCACGAGTACCTTTGACCATAACTTTGGCAAATGTAGAGAGATTTTCTAATTTATTCACTGTTGCTTTCAAAATTCATTTTGCAACCATGTCGTTAATAAATTGTCTCAACAAAATTAAACATGTAGCTACAGTACTGTGCAAAATTTTATCTTTTAAAAAATGGTCTAGAGTAAAGCGTCATTAAGAAAGTAATGGATCGGGGTGTTTAATGACTAGGTGGCACTGTGAAAGGAGGGTATTTTGAACAATTCTTCATAATTAAAATAAAAAACATTATTATTGTTGAATTTGGTCTTAAATTAAAATATTTTAGTTCGCTGTTATCTTATATCTTTAATGAGAATATCTTTGTAATAACTGTCATTTCACAAGGTCCATGGTGGGAATCCTGCATTTTACCTTCTCAGTCGTAAACAACACAAAAATCAGAACATGAGTTATTTTCTCATTTGGGTAATTTTTGGGATTTAATTTGAAATATGAATGGTAGGGGTGCAACGATACATGGATCTACATCAGTACATCGATTCACTCATCTACAACCCCATATTATCCTTTAGTTTGCTAAATTATCACTTCTTCGTTTTCTGTATGATAAAAGCGAGGAACCCTGAGCTCCTCTACACACCTCCAAACAAAATGTGGGAGAAGCGTTAACAGCAAAGAACCAGAACAAAATTAGTGAAGAGATTGTGTCCTGAATTGAATCTAATCGAAATCGCTTCGTATCAGACTTTGTTGTATTAGCAGAAAGCAAACTGTTGTGCATTTACTTAATATAATACCATATCATGATGAAACCTGTGATTTACACCTCTAATGAAAGGACAAATAATGGATTCTCTAACGATGCTAGTTTCTGTTAGCTTGGATTCATTGTTTGCTAAATTATTGCTTCTTCTCCTTCTGTATTGTTAAAGTGAGGAACCCTGAAGCTCCTCTACACACCTCGGGGAGAACGTCGGTCATCATTAAACTCAACGTATCAATAACGTGATATTTAACTCACCCAGACATGACATGCAGAATTGATCGGACCAAAGCTGCCGTCTGAAATCCTTCCTAAAAATCCATCCCTCTGCCCAATTACTGTCCTTTAATGCTTTTATTTTAGATCAAAACTAATGATACACATAAGATCTGATCTAATGATGCAGTACAGACTGTAGTCCAGCTATCAATAATGGCATCAATGGCTTTTAGTTGGTTAACAGATAAATTGTCTGCTGTAACAATTTTAATTTTTATATATTTTATTAGTATTAGGTGTAATTAGAGGTGTAACAATAAATTGTAAATATTTATTGTCAACTAAAACTATGAAAAATTTAAATGATTAAAATGTAAATTATAAAAGGAAGTGTTTCCTTAAAAAACTACAGCTAAATCTAAAGTAACTGCCAAAATTATCATTATTAATTTTCCCAACAAAATTCTATTTATCTCACTTTTCCAGCAGAGACTATAGTTTTCACAGTGAACTCTGCCTGCTTTAAGATTTGAGAACAATTTGAGAAGTAAAAACATCCCCAGCCTGGACCTAATGGTGTGTGTGTGTGTGAGAGAGAGAGAGAGAGTGAGAGTGTGTGTGATTTAGGTCACAATTGGTTTGAGGTTTCTGCCATCAGCCAAATTTCATTACCTCACCCGACCTGGTCACTGTGGATTGTTAAGCACATCTGTGTGTTTTAGACGTGTGTGTGTGTGTTGTTTTTGCTATGCCCAATTTCATGGCTGGGTTCTGATTGGATTAATTTCTCACTGCGTCTGGATTGCGCTAATCTTTGCTTGAACTTTGTGCCTTTTCCCCTAAATTCAGCTCCTAAAAATGGTCCCTTTCAGTTTTGCTCGATTGTGAAACCAGTTTATATCCATGTGTATATGAAAATATCATTGTACACAACCCACTTTGGGAGAGTAGGTATTATAAATACTCAACGTTATTAACTTAACGACTTTTCTACTAGCTTACCAGTAGTGAACATGTAACGTCCAAACTGTACTAGATTTTAGATGACTAGTTCCTGTTAGGACGGTACAGTGGTGCAGTGGTTTACGCTGTTGCCTCACAGCGAGGAGGTCCTGGGTTCGATCCCTGCGTTATCTGTAGGTCTTTTCTGTGTGGAGTTTCCTCGGTCAAATGTCAAATGTCACTACAAAACAAGTGAAAGTCGTACAGTCTACTTTTTTCTTAACTTACTGAAGTACTTCTTTTTTAAAAATACTTAAGTATTATGGCCTGTTTTCAACAAATGCCTTTTTTGCTCTGAGAGCAATCAAACCCTCACTTCCAGAGTGCTTTCTCAGTGCTTCTCTCAGTACTTGTTGTTGCTTAGTTACGAAAAGCGCCATCAGTCACTTTGTTCCTATTTCATGGATCTTGGCGTTAGCGGCAGATCCTCACATGTCGTGCAGACGTAGAGATTGGGTGCAGGAGATAAACCGTGCAGTAAAACAGCTGGGAGAGTAGCACTGATTAGGGGTTTGATCACATCATTGTAGTTTTTTATTCAAACTGTGTAAATAAAGCCAAAATAAGCTTCTCCAGCTGTGTCACGCGCACTCTGCTCCGCGGCCAGTAGTTTTGGGATTGGGAGGATTAGGATTGGGATGCGGCCGGTCGCGGTTCAAAGGGTATTTAAGGAGTCATTTCCTCGCGGCGAATCGCTCTGCCATTGAGTCGACCTGGCCCTCTCCGATTCATTTGGGCTTACTGTGAGTACTATTTTGGTTCATCTCTTTGTTAGAGAGTGTGTCGTTAAAATTAGTATTATTTGTGGTAGTCTTAACTCTTTGTGTAGAGAGTTCTTAGATCAACTCGCGTGGCCATCCTACCTACTCGTGCTCTCAGCCGCGTTTGGGCTAACCACCACGCTACAAGGGCTAATGGCTAACGAGTAACAATTCGCTACATCCTAACCAGATCACTGGCGAACTGTGAAAGTTGGCGTCTGGATCATATCCTAACCAGATCACTGTCCGAATCGCGAGCATTCCTACAGCCGCCTAACCCGGCTGCTGTAGGTTTGTAAGCGTCTGTCTATTCTCGTCAAATCCTCACCAGATCCCTGACAAGCTGCTGCAGATACGCCGGCATTTGTAGTGAGTTCTTGACGTGTATGTCCCGCCCCTTCCTCCATTTTGATTGACTAGCAGGAGAGAAGTGACGTTGACGAGCCCAGCGCTGTTCTAATAGCTGGACGGGTTTCAACTTGAAGCTCTTTGAGCACTGCGGTAATAAACCGACTCAGCTGAAGGAGTTTAGAGCTCTGAATGCTGATGCTCATAGGATCTGTATTAAAAATAGGCGTTGCCAGCGGAAAAAACGTGTTTGGTGGACACAGGCTCTTAAAAGTACATCATTTTTCACCCCATTGCTGCATTATTTCCACAACACTTACAATACCTAATGCTTCTGACTAACTTGTAGAACCTGTAGAATAAGGAACTGGTAGAATATTACAGAATGAAACACAATTCCAATCCGGTTCTTTGGACTCCACATTTGGGTTCATCGGACTATTGTTATAAGTACAAAAATCTGCACTTTATGAAATACACAAGAAAGAGTGATTTTGACTGGTGATGAACTTTTATTAAACACAAACTCATTAACAACTTTAATTTAACCCTTTACCCAGAGCACAAACCTGAAATGCAGAAGCACATAAACCTCCATCACAATAAACCCCAAAATCTCCTAAAAAGCCCAGAAACAGCAGCACACATCATAACTTTATTTTTTTTATTTTCTCAGCTCGTTTTTCATTAAAGATGTCTCTTTTTGGCTGAGGCGAGTTCTCTTTAAAGCGACTTCCCTCTAATAGCAGCTCTTATGTAAAGCCATTGGCATTGTTTCTGAATGTGGGTGAATTCTATCAAAGGCATGCAAATGAAGACGGCCTGGTCGGCTCCCAGCATGCATCCCGCTTTATTCAAATATCCTCTTTTTCTCCAAATACAAAACAGTCTTGTTAAGGAACATGTTTGCTCTAGTCATTACTTAACACCAGCAACTCTATTAGAGAGCACCAATGCGTACACATTTGCATAGAAAGTTCTGGGTTCAGACTCTTCTCATAAAAAGCCTTTAAAAAACAACAAATGTAATAAAGATATTCAAATGATGAGCCAGACCTTTGTTTCAGGTTGTAATTACTGCATTTACAGACAAAAAAATTGAATATTTAGCCAAATTTGTCCTGCTGAAACAAGCTTGAAGAAAACAATGATGGATAATAATGAAGTATATTTCACATAAACATCACTCCATGTGCACATATCACACTCATCATACTCTCAGATTCCTCCTGCATCTCTTCACACCATTACTGTGCATCAGCTTCAAACTCGTAATTGAAGTGTAAATCATCTCATTCCATCATCAGATTGTACATTATCACATCAACATCTTGATTAAAACGTTAGAGGCGTAATTCCTGTAGCATCAACAGATTTAGGAACATTAACAGATACAATTAGACTAGGATCCTGCTGAACACATCACACCCACAATCTCCACATAACACACAACTCGTCTTCTTGTTGCTGCTTCTGCTGTCGTACTGGAAACATGTGTGTTGCTGTTCACTACATCAACTTCAACCATGTTAGACAGATGTTGCTGGCGAAAGTTCCAGAATTTTAGCACAATTTTTTTTTTGACATTTTTATTCCTTAGCATTTCCATGAAAACCAACTTCCTCTTTGAATAAAAATACACCTCCTGTTCAGTATAAAGTGACTGCAGTATGTTTGATATCTGATTGATGTTTCCATGTTGGATCAATGCTCTGGGCTTGTTGATTGCTGTATTGACGTAGATTGATGTAAATCGTGAACACCTCATGTGAACACCTCACGTTCTCTGTGAATTGTCCGTCTAGTTTGAGCTGCTATTTGGCATGACTGACCTACAGAAAGCATCTTTTATTCTACTCCCATTTACATTGAGCTTCCACACTAACATTTACGCTTATCTTAAATGGAAATGCCAAACACGAAACGTGTCGTTATCACTGGCCAATGGAAGTGTCACGCTCAAATTTCCACACAAACAATAAATGACATTCTTGTCCTGTTGTCTCGTCTCTATCTTTTCATCCTTAATTAAAAATCCTGGAGAACACGACGAAAAATACCAATCACTGATTTTCAGTGCTGGTTGAGACGAGAGGGCACAGGCACATCCAGGAAAAGTAGAAACAAATCCTGTAGTAAGTTCATTTAAATGCAACATTAATGTATATAAGTGTAATGCATTCATCTGAGAAAAAAAAACACTGTATGAAGTAACAAAGTTTTAAAGGTGGGAAATCTTTGCACACAGTGTTTTTGGGCTGTGTGAGATCATTATTCTATTAATGGAGACACTTAAGATCAAAAATTAAATCCCAAAAAGGATGTGTTTGCTTTTTAGTGTTCATTTCTATAAACAATTCCAGTTTTACCCATTTTGCAACTTGCTCTCAAATTAAAATTCCAAACATTTGGGTTTTTGCTGGAGGTGAAGGGTGTAACATGGATATGACAGTTACACACGTGGTTGATCAAACGTTTACTTATATATTTGTTAAGCTCAGTTTTTATTTATCATATGTATATTAACGCATGGTCAACATAACAATAAAATGTGCTATATGAAAATAAATCAAGCATATTTGTCTACAGACATTTAAATACAATAATATAACAAAGGAAATATATATTAAAAGTAAAACAATATTTTATAAAATTACAATACAAAATGGGAGATTGAAAAGTGAATATGTAAAAGTAGTTTATATAAGGATATTAATGTAAGCAATGTAGGGTAAAAAATTAAATTGATAATAAAATGTAATACAAAATTAAAGTAAACAAAAATTGAAAAATATAGTGTAACTAATTTAAATAAAAACTAAGTAAACAACAATTTGACAAGATAATAATAGGAGATTATAAGAAGTATAAGTTATAAGTTAAAATATACAAGTTTATATAACATTAAGATACAACATACATATTATAAAGTATATAAAAATGAATGATTTAATAATAAATATGTAATATAT
>JAVGVS010001605.1:0-17879 GCA_032718565.1 Distichodus sexfasciatus
ATTTTATATAATATATAATAATTTTTTCAGATTAACTATCAAGTAGATAAAATCATAGAATTTGCATGAATTGAATGAATGGCATAGACTGTGTGCAAACTGACCTTAAAATTTATGCACAGACATTATTTAAATGCAGGAATGCGTTAAAAAGGTCAGACGGGATTATTCTATTTAAAATTGACATTCTTCTAGAAAATATAATGTCGGTTAATATGCTGTTGAACCACAGGACTGACTTCATTATATCATGCACTTATATATGTATTTATATTTTGAATAGAAGCATATAAATATAATAAAATGGTGCCCGGTTGTACTGCATGACTCGCTTGCTTCACAATGAATTTTTTTTTTTTTAATTATTTGTATTTTGTACGTAAAAATGGGTTTTTGTCACCATTGGAATGTCACTTGCTGAAGAGTGTCAGTGTAAGATGTTATAAATTAGTGCGATGATGCTGGTTTCTCTTGAGAATATTAAACAAGATGAATATTTAAGATGTTTCTCACTCTTTATCTCTCTCTCTCTCACTCTCTCTCTCTCTCTTACCTTTTCTCTGTCTGTAGACGGTGAATTTCCTCTCTCAGAGGAGACAGTCTGCTCCGTCGCTCATCCTGAGTAAAGCTCTGACCAGGACGAAGGGCAGCACTGCTGGGTACGAGGCTGCACTTCATCACTACTACAAAACATTATTTGTGACTATCTTAAGCTTAAAAAAAATATCTCTAATAAATAGAAATAAATATATATATAATGTTAAAATTGTTTAATAAAAAATGCTCAAATTGGTTAAACACAAAAAAAGATATGCTTCAGCATTTAAATTAAAATTATACTCTATAAAATATACGAAAAGTTTTATCCATCAAATATTTTATCAAATTCTATTTAATTATTAAGGTTAAGTAAATATTATTTATTTATTCATTTTGTAAATATATTTGATATATAGTTTTTAAATTCAGTCAAACACTATATTAAGTTTAATAATAACTTAATAAATAAGTGTAATAAATTAAGCTTAATTAATTAAATAAAGTCACTTACATGTAAAAATTTGAACTTATTTTGATTTATGATGGCACATCATTTAGAATCCAAATTCTTGTATCAAACTACGTCTTGAACAATCTTAATATGCATATTGCATATTGTCATATTATAGTATATTACAATTACATATTTATG
The DNA here is from genome assembly GCA_032718565.1 of Distichodus sexfasciatus. Taxonomy (NCBI): domain Eukaryota; kingdom Metazoa; phylum Chordata; class Actinopteri; order Characiformes; family Distichodontidae; genus Distichodus; species Distichodus sexfasciatus. The sequence goes on from JAVGVS010001605.1 coordinate 1,193, forward strand.
TTGGACTAATAGTTGTAATAAACTTGAAATGTTTAAAAAATGGACTCAAGTTTTTTCAGTGTACAATATTGTAGTATAGTCCCTTTATCACCCCCCTTTTCTCTTCCTTCTTTATCCTCTCTTTCTCATTCTGTGTGCGTGTGTCTATCTTGTGACAGAGACAGAGGGGGTGTGTGTGTGTGGTCTTTTTTTGTAGTTGTGTGTGTTTGCCTGTATATGTGTTGTCTTTGTGAGGAGATACTTGTGAATGCACGAGCATCACACAGAGATTGAGACTGTGTTTGTGTGTGTTTTTGTGTGTGTCTTACACTTGATTAAAGCAAAACAAACTATTCATTCTTTTTTGTTGTTCGGACCAATATATATTTCCTGTATATACATATATATACATATATATATGTGTGTGTGTATAGGAGAGAGTGTGTGTCTCATGTCAGTCCCGACTCGTGTGCCCTGGTCCAGTCCTACCTGAGAGACGGGAGGAGGCTGGTCTCCCATGGCAACGTGAAGCTGCAGACCGGCCTCCAGACGCAGCACAGATACATCTTACTCTTCACAGACATCCTCATAATCTGCAAGGCCAAGTACGAGAGAGAGTGAGAGAGAGAGAGAGAGAGAGAGAGAGAGAGAGAGATGGATTGTGTTTGATTAGTTTATGGTCTTTTATCAGTGTGTTCTAAATGTATATGTTCAGGTCAGTGTCTCAGGTGAAACAGAAGGTGTGTGTGCGTGTGAGTGAGATGTGGACGGCCAGCTGCATGGACGAGGTGTGTGAGGGGACCACCAGCCCGGAACGCAGCTTTGTCATTGGCTGGCCCACATACAACTGTGTGGCTACCTTCAGGTCTGATAAACACACACACACACACATTCATAACTGACTTTCTTGTGTGGTTTATTGTGGTACAATGCTTTGCGTTTTTTGGGATAGTTTTGTCGTCCATATATTTGTGTGTCTTTCTGTAAGTGTGTGTGTTACAATAAACTACAACAGAACATGGATGTATTTGTGATTGTAAATTGGGGAGATTTGTGTGTTTTCCTTCTTTAGCACTGCTGAGCAGAAGGAGTGGTGGAGCTTCGTCCTTCAAAGGTGAGAAAATCTCATATTAGAACATTTATAAAATGTCACAACAATATGTTACCATGGTTACAATGTCTGTAGACTATGTTACTATGGTTACAAGGGACTAAACTACATTACTCTTATTACAAGGGATTAGACTATGTTACTATGGCTACAATACATTAAACTATGTTGCTATGGTAATATTGTCACTAGACTATGTTACTGTGGTTACAAGGGACTAAGTTACATTTCTGTGGTTACATGGGATCAAACTATGTTACTATGGCTACAATAAATGTAACTATGTTGCTATGGTAGCAATATCACTAGACTGTGTTACCATAGTTACAATGTTACTAGGTTATATTACCATGGTAACAATCTACCAAGCTATTTTTATAATAATGTAACTAGACTATATTACTGTGGTTACAATGAACTACTCTATGTATAACAATCTCACTAGACTGTGTTACAGTGGTTACCGTGTTACTACACTTCATCACCATGGTAACAATACCACTTGACTGTTACAGATCCTTCAGAAAACGTAGTTGTTTTTTTGTCAAACATTCATTCGTCCTCTTTCTCTTTCTTCTCTGATTTCTCTCAATCTAGCCGCATACATGAAGAGAAGAAACAAGACGACCCCAAAAACATTCCTCTAAAGATTTACGCAAAGGATGCTGGAAATTGTGCTCATGTACGTGAGGGGTTTTGGTCAACTGCTACTGTGCTGTGTGATTAAGATTGTATGGAAAAGTACAAACATTTTGAACCTTTGTATGTTTAGTCAAAGACCTTCTCCATCAGAAATAGCGACTGCACCTCGGATATCATCAGCCTCGCCTTGCAGCAGTTTGGCCTCCAGGTGAGAGAAATAGACAGACTTAGTCTTAAATATTGCCCTTTAAAAATGTATTCACCCTCATTTTATTTTTCGTATTCTTTCTCATTCAGGGCAGTGTGAAGGACTTTCAGTTGTGGGTGAACTCCAGTAATGATGAGGCTCCTTACCCTCTTATTGGTGAATAAATCTGAAGTTTGAACTATAAAACAATGGGTTGGAATGGATAGAAAGACAAAGAGAATGATAAATCGACACATAAACAGATAAATATATAAATATTTAATATCTTGAAATAAGAAGTATTACCACGTATGTTATTCCATTTAGTTAATCCACACATCTGCTACATGCTACATGTTTGTACCTGCAGGTCATGAGTTCCCATACAGCATTAAGATGAATCACGTCAGGGCACAAAGCCAAGACACGAACTTACCTCCTGACCACCAGGCTGCGCTGCTGCCAGACGACACACGCTGTCAGTTCATGCTGAGGCCTCGGAGAATCAACTCTGTCATCACACACACGGGTGAGGCAAGAGGCAACCAAAGTCAGTTTGTATGCAATTGTTGACCTTTCTTAAGTATTAAAACTACAGATTTCTATGTGTTCTTTATCAGTTTAGTACAAAGACAACTTCCCCACACCTAAAATATATTTCTTTCATTGCGTTAGGTGAACAGAGAAGTAAGAGAAGGTTGCCTCTGCTGAGTTGGCCATTTAGACGGAGCTCCACCACGGAGCTTGATGCTCATCTACAGCCTTCAAGTCCTCCTGCCCATGCCCCCGACTCCGCCCCCGGGTGTCTGTTTGGACGATCTCTCGGTGATGTCATTGTGGACCATGCCCTCTTTCCGGCCATCAAGGTGTGGAGCAGCAAATGGCAATATAATAACACAAAAATTATTATGCAAAAATGATGGAATCTTAGAGGATCCTCACCCGGCCTTTTTATTTCCTAACAAGTATTCCAATCAGAAATACGACACAAAACATATACAACACACCTTTTGTTTACCAGATGAATAGATTCAGGTTTTATGAACCACACCGTTAATTAGTAGCATATTTTTGCCGAAACCAAGTAGAGGAAAAAGTTGTGGAATCGCTCAATGAAAAAAATGTATGAGTTTAATGAGCTTCATTTAAGTGTGGTGATTCCATAACTTTAGGACTTTTAGGGTTCTAGATTTGTGTTCTCCTTTGCTTTCGTAGGACATGATAGTGTGTTTGTGCAACGAGGGATCGGGAACTCGTGGAATTTTCCGGCGTTCGGGAGGGGCGAAGGCCTGCCGGGAATTGAAACTAAAACTGGACTCTGGCGACGACGTAAACTCGATGAGTGATGAGTCTGTGTTTGTGATTGCTGCCGTTTTTAAGGTATATGCTCTTCGTATATAAATTCACATATAAAAACGATCAGTCATGACCAATTTTCCTAAGATTAAACATCCAGGATATTGAGGATTTATAAATTAAGCTCGTTGTTGAGTACAAATATTTCAAGATATGTAATTTTTAATATACATTTATATAAAAATTCATAATGTAGCGTAATGTGACCTGGTTCTTAAGACTGCCCAAATAATTTAAAATAGACAATTCAAATAGGACAATTGGCTCCTCCAGAGTCTTTCTCTTGACCTTCTGAAATTGTTTGATTGGCTCTAAATCGTTTAGTTTCCTGTTTGACATGGACACATTTCGAATAGCATTTTTGCCCGCTTTAGATCGAGTACGTCCATATTAAAAAATCTGTGTTGTTTTATGACAGGAATTCCTGAGAAATATTCCAGGCAGTCTGTTATGTGAAGGTCTCTATGAGCAGTGGCTTAAAACGGTGTCCAGTGATGATAAGACAGAAGAACTGGAGATGGAGAGAAAAACAGAGGAGGGCAGGCTGCAGACGGTACAGAGGTAACAGCTTAACAACATAACCATTGGTAAAACTCTGTGTTTGCTTTAGTTTGTTGTCGCCCACTTAAGCATCTGTGTATCTCTCCTCAGACTAATCCAGCTACTGCCTGAGGAGAACCGCCTGTTGCTCAAATATGTGGTGGCAATGCTACACCGCATTCAGAGCAACGCCGACCTCAACCAGATGAACTCTCACAACCTGGCAGTTTGCATTGCTCCCAGTTTGCTGTGGAGTAAAACTCCGTGCAATCATGGAGCGGATGCTAAGAGGGTGATGTGCAGAAATAATAATAGCAACAAATACATTAAGCGTGATAGTATGTGATACAACGCACGATACTGTGGTCGCGATACAATACGCTTACAATACAATAATCGGCATCTTAAACCAGGTGAGAGAGGAGTCAGAAGCATGTGTAATGTGGCGGGGACACACTGGCGGGGGGTTTGGGGGCTCTAATATTTGACATGGTAAGTCCCTGAAGCCAGAAACTGTAACAACATTTTGAGAAAAATGAGAAGATTCCCTATTCCATAGAAATCATAAAGGATCAACAGACGTTGGTCAGATGTTCTTATCCAGCGCAACTTCCATTTCATAATTACACAGATAGCCCTCCTTGGGGGCCCCTTGTAGGTAATCATGGAGGTAGGAAGCTTTGGCCCAAATGGGAATACGTGTGCAAGGTACTGTCCCCAAGTACAGCTCTCCAGGTGTTTCCCATCTGACACTCAGTTATGGCCCACTAGGTTATGGGTTGTAGTTTGGCTCTATCCTGCCTTCAACTATCACCGTTTAACCCCCTCGCAATCCCAGAATTGCTTTTGAGACACTCTTTGTAATAAAGAAATGCAAGTTTACCTGGATAACAGCCTCTGTTATAAGACAAGTGGCACACTATTTTGGTTTGCCATGTTGAATGTGGCTCGAGACACAGCCAAAGAATGACTCTGGTCTGCTGGCAGGTATGTGACCTTGTTTGCTACCTGATCGACAACTGCCATTCGTTGTTTGGCGATGACATCTCATCTCTGTTGACAGACCTTACCCTGGACACCAGCAGCAACCCAGGATCTGGTAAGTCGTACATTGCAAGCCCACAAGGGCACTTGGGTCACACCGTAGCTTCATCCATTTTTGGAACTGTAACTACACTTATACACAACACAAGGTAGACAATGAAAAAGTGTATAGATGAGCACTGGTGTTGGCAGAGGTCTGTGGGTGTAGGCTATCAACAGCTTCTTAACATTTAGATGGGTATGCAGTTTGAAGAAAACATGTTTAAATCTAGCTTGCCAGCATTGTTTGCTTATTGGGGGACTTATACCCAGTTGTGTTTAAATAATTAGACACTATCTTTCATTGCTGACATGTTTCGCAGTGGTCAGCATTTTTAAAAAATCATATACCAGAGTATCTTTCTGGTCAGCTGAAGACCAGTGAACCCTTCTGGGCTAGATACTTATAGGATTACAGAGAACCAGACAACCTTTCTGGTCAGCTCTAGACCAGTGAACCCTTCTGGGCTATATACTTGTAGGATTCCAGAGAACCAGTGAACGCTTCTGCGCTAGACACTTATAGGATTACAGAGAACCAGACAACCTTTCTGGTCAGCTCTAGACCAGTGAACCCTTCTGGGCTATATACTTGTAGGATTTCAGAGAACCAGAGAACCCTTCTGGGCCATATACTTATAGGATTACAGAGAACCAGACAACCTTTCAGGTCAGCTTTTGACCAGTGAATCCTTCTGGGCTACTTCTACTACTGGGCTCTGGAATCCTACTTATAGGATTCCAGAGACCAGAGAACCCTTCTGTGGCATATACTTCTAGAGTTTTTGATTGCTCTGTACTTACCTGTGATACTTTTATTTATACAACATTCCAGCAAAGCTGTTATGCATCAAGACATCACTTCATTTTCACTTTTTTGCTATCCCTAGTGGGCTCTCTGCAGCAGATGTCAGACTCCTGCTATGACAGTCTTGAGAATGAGTTAAATTCTGAACCGGAAGACAGGCCCTGGACCCGTCCACTCAACGACACACCAAGCAGAGATTCACTTATTTCCTTGAGTGACTGTGACCTTGACCAATCGGAGCCTGCAGAGGAATCCGATTATTCCCTTCCGTTGGCAAGAATAAGGAAGTTTGTGCCTACAGTTCGGCAACCCAGGCCCTACAAATTGCGTCGTTGTTCTGAGCCGACCTTTGGTCACGACTCCAGCACTGGGGCACAGTGGAATGAAACTCGCAAGGCAAGCTTGGACAGCAGCACCCTTCAAGGTGTGGGCGATAAAGATAATGAGTTCTTGGAACGCAACTTGCACCAAATGAAGCTGATGTGTAAAGAGGATGTAGTGGATCGGCGCCAAGGAAGAAATCGGACGCCACCCGGAAAGCTTCATCTGGACACCTCTGGCTCCAGGTGGTCATCCCCAACAACTTCACCAACTGCTTTGTCTGTGAGCTCATTGAATAGTTCATTGGACAGTGTTTTCTCACAGAATGGAGACCACCAGTATCCCTTCCCTTCTCCTCACGGTTCACCGCCTAAGAGGCAGTCTGATACACCACATGCCAAGAATTCCTGCAGCATGCATCCAGTTTCAGAGTTGCAGAATTTCTCAAAGCAGGCAAACAATGGTGACATCATTGAGGGGTCACATGCCAAAGAGGGTCCTCGCAGGAACATCAACCCACCGTCTTACCAGCAGGCTTTGAAGCAAATTAGCAAGAGTGCCACAACAAACACTCAAGCCTATATGCCACCTAACACTCTTAGAAGCACATCTTCATTCCTGCAGCTGACCGAAGGAAGAAGCCCGTTCTACCGGGGTCCCGAGAGCCTTTCATCCTACCCTCTAGCGGATATGGAGGTTTCTTCAGCACCACATTCACTCAGTTCCAAGTTTTCCAATGCCAATGCATGGAAGAATTCAGGGACCTTTTCTACTGACGTTGACAACCGTTCAGACAGCAACATCACTCTACCTTTGAGCCTGTTTTTCGGACAAAGCTGCCAACTGACCATGCATAAGTCACGGAGCAGTCCAAGTATGCCAACGTTTCTTCATAACACCGTCTCATTTCAGCACTGGAAGGCTAGAGGATGTGCTCCCAGTTCCCAAAATGGTAAAGGCTACTATAAAAAGGCCACCTTTGACAGACCGGAAGTGAGCAGTGAGTTGGAGGAAGTGGTAGAGCCTTGCGTAGGCCATATTGGCAGTGGGCAGCAGTTCATCTCCTACACTAACCAGTGGGTTGAGGACATGGAGGAGGCACTACAACCAAAGGAATCTTATGTTTGAAGAAAGTCTTGCTTGGATGAAATTCTGTGTAATTGTGTTTATTCACAAACCCATTTACATATACCTTCAGAAATACATCTAACATGTAAATAAAGCATAACATGTTTTACAGTATGTAACTACTTAATCGGCTTCATGAGCATAACTATAAGCTATGCTTCTTGTTTCAACATTTATCTCTTGAAATTATAAATACTAATAACAGGAATTCATTTTATAGATCAGAATCAGCACTTGTATATAAAAATCACGGATATGTTATCTGCACAAATGTTTTACAATGTTATAAACAGTGTACTTACTTTTATTAAAATCACTAAATAAGTTTTGTGAGAACGTCCCTTTTTTACTGGCTTTACTTTATTCAAGATTTATACAACTTTTTCGATCTAAACACTTTGGACTGAATTCTAAAAAGTTTTGCAGATCGGCTAAAGGACAGTACAGTGCAAAAGTCTTGAGCCACCCTTGATTTCTTAATATTTTCCTGGGGAAATGAGAATGTAGTTTTAGTGATTTGTTATAACGTGCAAACATATATGTAAATAATATTTCTCAAGACTACATTATAAACGCAAGAAAGTTTGGCTCTTTGTAAGAATGATATGAAGAAATGACAGGTGTCTCAAGACTTTTGCACATATTTTTAAGGATAGAAATTTCACACAGCATCACATTAACAGTTCTAATATCAGTGTAACACAGACTGATGCAAAAAATATGCAGAAATATATATTTAAATTTGGAAAATTAAAAGTAATTTTACAGTCCAAAAAGCACTAAATACACTTTCTGACCACAAAAAATATGTTGATTCCTAACTACCAACATTTATGTGCTTAAATGCTTGAAATTTGCAGTTATTTCTTCAAGTTGTTGTATGTTATAGACTGACAGACCCTTTTAGATGCTTTCAATTTACAACCTGGTCTGCACCTAGTGATCGCTCTAATCGTGAACATTTAACCCTTTCGTTCTCGTTATACACACAGGAGGAAGTAAGTAAGGGGGTGTGGCTATTGTGATTGATATGAGGGGCATAGCTTCAGAAGGTGGAGTCTTTGTCATTGGTTTTTCTGGCATCAGTCACGGCTTCTGGCACACGTACGGTCATTCCGTCCAGGGCTTTACTCAGACACACCTGGCAGCCTAGTCGTGACCTGAAACACACAAACACACAAACTGAAATTTTCTGATCTGGCTTTGGCAATGCAGAATTTTTTACCTTTATCTTCTGTACTTCATCTTCTGTATTTTGTTTTTAATCAAAGTCCTACAAAAATATAACTCAAATAATCAACATTTACAGACTTTTTATTCTATGTATGTTTCATTCATTTGATTTTCACATTGAAACCATAACTCCGCAAAAAAAAAAAAAAATCCAAAATTGAGTATGGATCCGATTGACTATTTTGCAAAAGGGACCAGAACTAACCATTACAGGCGTTAAACTTTAGACCACAAAAATAAAGAAATCACAGACAAATTAATTAAATGAATCAATTCACTTTAAAAAGTAATGAACAAATCAAACACAGATTTCTTTGGCTTCTTTGTTCCTAGAAGTTTCTTCTGAAGTCGAGAAACATCATTACATTATTTTTCTTCTATTCTCTTACGTGGGCGTGAGTCCATAAGCCAAGTCCAACATGTCCAACTCCTCATCCACTATTGAGCCAAGCGTTTTGTACATCTCCTCCTCGAAAATGAGATGACACGTAGAACATGCCAGCGTTCCCTCACACGCACCTAAAAACTCCATGCAAGCATGCACATAAGCACACAAAATTGCACAAAATTAGCCCAAAACCTAGTTATACAGGTAGCCCAATTTTTTTCTCTAACGATGACGATACCGATGCGACAAAATTGTAAAAAGAGTTTACATTTTGCGTGGCAGGACAGACAAAAATTACAAACGTTTCATTCGATACCGTCAACGTATTTGCGTACGTCATTTGCATTGTTGTCGCCGCGTTGTTTTGCAGCACATCCACTAGAGGGAAGTGCAGAATTTTCCAGTATTTCGCCAACGAAGATAGCGACCGTGGAGGAGGTGGTGATAATATATTTATTAACTGTTGGCTATACTGCCCCCATGATTTCCAGCATTAGTGCTCCATTCTGTACGCATCCAAAAAATACATGCGAAATGAACGCAGAGACAGAAGGCTCTCTCCGTAAACGTCTTTCTCGTAGAGCATAAATGGCCCTTAACTGTACTGCAGATTTCCAGAATTCAGAACATTTCCCCAGGCTAAGATGCAATTATCTGCATCAAGATGCACACAGTAAAAATGCAATCACAGACATCATTACGGGTTCAGTTCTCGATTTGTATCATTACAATTAATGCAACCTTAAAGACTCAGTAAAATCAATAAAATATGGGTTTTTTTAAAAAGTGTCCATGACTTACCAAATCCTTCAAAATCAAGATTTTGGTTAACAACAACGTCTAGCAGAGAAATTCCTGTCATCGAGTTCACCGAGATTTTTTTGCCGTCACGATTTATAAAGTGTACCATCACTTTTTCCTCGGACCTGCAGGAAAGAGAGAAAGAAATTGTGTAATAATGTTTTGGAGTCAGACTTTTTAGGATTTTTTAAGGTTAATATATAATATTTCTTATATTATTTAAGTTGTAATTCACTGATGATAAAATGTACAATGTTATCGAACTCAAGCAGAATGTAGAACAGGCTAAATCCCTCATAAATAGGCTACCACATTCCTCAAGCGAATCTGAAAATTCTCCAGTGAGAATTTAAAACTCATTGGCGTATTTACTGTGATTCTGGGGTCAGTACAGATGACAAATTTCTAACACAACCAATGTAAACTTGTTCATTGGAGTTTGATGTGATACGTGTCGAAGGCATTGTAATTTTGTGTATGTCTTACATACCCTCACACACACACACACACACACAGTCTTCATATTACTATCATTGTGAGGTCCTTCCATAGACTCCCATAATGACTAAAGTACATAATTTTACACCTACACCTAATCCTAACCCTAACCTTAACCTCAGTAACCAAAAGCATCTTTTACCTCTTTTGGTTTCTCAAATAAAACAAGCACATTTTCTATAAAGTCGTTTTTTCCTCATGGGGACCTCTCAAATGTCCCCACAAAACTAAAAAACAGATAAAGTGATTTTGAGGAGCAAAAAGGTCCCTGATACAATAAATGCATGAACACACACACACACACAGAGTCTTCCGTATTACTATCTTTGTGAAAGTCTCCATAAGACTCCCATAATGACTAGATGTATATAATTTTCTACACCTAATCCTAACCCTAACCTTAACCTCAGTAACCAAAAGCACATCTTTTACCTCTTTTAGTTTCTCAAATAAAACAAGCACATTTTCTATAAAGTCATTTTTCTTTTTTCATTAGACCTCTCTAATGTCCCCACAAAACCCCAAAAACAGATAAAAGTGATTTTAGGGGACAAAAGGTCCCTACAATGCAATAAATACATGAACACACACACACACAGCATGAGAAACCTGAATCGGAGTGCTTGGGGGCCTTAAGCCGTGTTAAGAATCTTAACCTAATCCATTTCTCAGGTTTAAAGAAGGAATTCTTTCAGAGAGGGAAAAAGAATGACCCCTTTTCAACCCATGTAGAAAATAAATATCGAATTTCTTTTATACTAATTAACTACAATTTCGTTAAGGTAGACACAGATGCATCTGCTATTAAACATAATTTATCAATAGTTTTTCATATACTTAAGAAGCACAGTGTGTAATATAATCTTAAATCTGTTATCATATTCCATATTGGTGCTGTAACCTAGAAATGGACATTTTCTTAAAAAATCATGGTCAGAAGGTTCCTACCTCAGCGCTCTGGTGGTGCTCAGTCCCCTTCGGCTGCGTTGAAACAGACCAGAACCGGACCACAGAGGGGATGTGGAGCCAGTCCCGAGTGAATAAAGAGGTTTAGGACATAACGCAGATTGTCGGAGTAAGAAAAAGCGTAATAATGTTGACATGGCGACTTCTGGAATAATCCTCAGCAAAACGGCTTCTAAGTTGCCGAGTGAGCAGTAAAAAAGGAAGCACTGTGTCCTAAGATTTAAGCTGCAGTGGTTCTCCTCCCCATCACGAGACTGTGACTTTTACACAGGATCAACTAACGTGTGCAGTACTGTTAGGCTACCAACTGCCCCTTTAACATACATACATATAGAGAGTATTATAGGTGTAAAAAGTAATATACTGTAAATATTAAAAATAGCCATAAGTGGAAACAAGTGGGGTCCAAGCAAAAGTCGCAAAAAGCAGCACAAAAGCAGCTGTTGCAGTAAGGTGTCAGTGAATCAGAAGTCAAAATTAGCAAAAAGATCTCAGCTACGACGGCAGACCTAGACATCCCTACTTATTAACCAAGTTTCAGCTTTGTGCGAATAAGAGGCCGGGATATACTTAACACCCAGAACGCTTTCGTGCAACCCATCATGGCTACCACGCGTTCTCAGCGTGCAAGTATCGTCGGCACACTGCTTGCGTCTGGAAGCGTAGGAGTCACGTAGAATTAAGGATATCCCAGCCCTTATGGTTTAGGCTGCGTAAATTTATGTAGCATTTTTTTTTAGCACCCCCTTTTGTTCAAATAGCGCCATTGTACAATTAGCGCCCCCTATCCCATCTCTATAGCGCCAATTATAGGACGATCACTGCACTATTTGGCCTATGCTGGGATGCCATTCCACCATTCCTATTTAACCTCCAAATTTCAGCTTTCCTTGACTAACGGTTGAAGCTGCACCATCCATTTCGTGGAAGAGACTGTATTGTGAAGCTGCCCATTGTTTATTCGTTTAATTTTCTAACTTTTTAGAACAACAGTCGAGTCGTCAAACCTTCCACACAGTTTTATATAAAACAATGGTCATTAAATTTCCTCTACTTTTTCCTTTGTCTAAGCTACATGTGCTGAGCTCGCATTTTCTACTTTTACTTCAGTTATCTGAAAACTACTTGTCGAGGCATCTTTGATTTTGTTACTGAGTTTACAGTTAATACATTAGCTGCAGTAATTAATATGTGAAAAAAAACATGTATTGTCACATTTAAAAAAAGTTTATTGATTGATTTTTTTTTTTTCAATGACTGCACTTTTAATATGAGTTTAATATTTTTAAGTTCCAACATGGAAATGTTTGAACCTGATACAATGCAAGTTTAATACATTCATATTAAAACACACCCGGTATGAGGTGAAGAAATACATATGGAGTTACTTCTGAATTTCTCTACAGATGACAATGTTGTGTGATATTTACAACTAGTTAAAAAAAAAAGTCTTGTGGTGAAAAACCTCAAAGCAGATGCCAGAGTGGTCCCAGACTGGTGTGGACACTTACTCCTTCAGTGTTGGTGGTGGTGCTGAAGGACGTCATCAACGAAAACGAAGAGGGAAAACATGAAGACTGATGATGTTGCCAATATGATCATGAATTCCACGTTTTCAGTTCCACAAAGCAAGTTGCATCTAAGTAGTCCATGGTATTGAGTCGGTAAATGAATATGGTATTTTTATTTTTCGAGGCAAAAGACATACTTCCTACCCCAGACCATAATACTTTTAACTCAAGTAGTATTCTGATGGTTGACAAACTTTACTGGAGTGCTTTTCTTTACAAGGAATCTTAAGTGTGGGTTTCATTGGAACACAATGTTACAGAATTAGAAATTACAGTTTGAGAGGATTTAACCTGGGCTTCACTGTTTTGGGAAACGTCTCCCTGTTGCCCTCCGTCCAGGCAGCGGCAGCAGGGAAGAGTCCATATTGCGTCCTCCGTTTCGCCCCGGGTAAACGCATACAACAAACAGTCAGCGAGTGGATTTACGAAGGCGAAGAACATAAAAAGTTTTATCCAAATGGGCGAACGATAAATGGACTCTAACACAAAAACGACAAACATGGGGATGAGAATGAGGCTGTAATTAAGTAAAACCAGGGACAGGGCCCCCACGATCAGCCTACGCTTATAAGGGGCGATGGAGATGGAACGAGACAAAGCCCTCCACATACCTACAAATGAGAAGATGATCAGGAGGAAGGGAATAAGGTATCGTATTATGTAGCAGACGTCTACAAGTAGGGGTTGAGAAGCCAAATCTTTAATCATGGATACGAGAACCCAAAATATTAAAGGTTCGAACCATCCCATCACAGAAATGCAGCACAAGCATTTGGCCGAACTCTGCGTTCTGTACCACACTGGGTGTGAAATTGAGACATATCTCTCCATAGCGATGCACCCCATGAAATAAGTGCTACAGTTTAAAGCATAGCGATACACTAAATAAGAGACAGTGGTCAGCACTGGCATCGAGTTTAGTAAAGCTATAAATATTAGGCCAAGGATCTGGACGAGATCTGTCAGCAGCAGGTTTATTATAAAGATTGAAGATTGATGCGACTTTCTTTGCGAGCACAGGACGTAAAGGGCAAAGCAGACACAGGGCAATTCAACAATATATAAAATGCTGGAAACCCCTACTAGAGTCCAGTACCTATATTGAATGGCATGCTGAAAGTCTTGATGAACACAATTGTTAGAAGTTTGACAGAAGTCCAGTGCTTTACTGGTGTTGTATTCTTCCATTCTAACAAAATCACTTAATCCACTGGAAGTAAGATTGGGCTTGGTGCTGCTCCTCTTGTTCTGCCCTCAGCTGCCCACTAAAAACACAAGAAGTCATAAGTTATATGTAATGCAATGAATAATTAGAAAGTTGGAATTACATTTACTCGCAGTGTTTTGGTGGGTGTACTCACTCTTATGAAGTAGTTTTTAAATATCTGGCCTTTTACTTTTACGATGCTTTGTTTGAAAAACATCAAAAGCAAAATACTTAAATAAATATTTTACATAAAAAGTAAAATCTAGTATTATATCAAGCTATGTTCAAATTGCATTTTATAAGCCATTTAAAATGACTAAGTTTAAATTTTTTTTAAAAAGCATGGAAAAATGCTGCCCATCTGGAGCTACTAAAGTTATTTTTTTACTATGTGCACAAAAGATAATATACTGCACTTTCACATGGGTCTCTAAATACATCAGCTACACACGGAAACATATGATGGAGAGGATTCAGTAAAGTGGGTTTAACATTCAACATATTCAACATCCGTTCATATTGATTTTGAACTATTCCTAAAAACTAGAATTAACATTGCCACATAGAAAGTTCTAATGCTTCCAAACCTCATGATTTCAAACCAGCTGTGTGACGAAGAGCCGTACCTTAAAATTCTTCCTTGTATGTTAATGACTATTACTAAACAAACTATTCATAAATACACACAATATAGGAAGAGCTTACCAAGAGGAAGAACTGCATTCTTCTGGACCTCTTCAGACAAGAGGCAGAGAGGAAGATGATGCTGATCAGAGTGAAGGTAAGGATATGGGCAGTCAATCTTTGGGCTTTTATAGTCTCATAGAGGCTGGGGCACATAAAAACTGAAAACATCCTCATTGCCAGTAACTAAATGAATTTTTCAAGAGCAAAGTGCCATTAAAGCAGTGTGTGATCCCACAGAATACTTTGTACATGAGGCATTAAGTGTTAATTTCTTAGATAATGGAGGTTGTGGTCTTGTTTGGTTTATTTTCCTGTTAAAATCATATTTCATTTCCGTTTGCATCAACTACGAGAATAATGCATGTCCAAGCTCTTAATAATTAAACGATGAGCTTAAGTTTATAAGAAACTGAATGAGAATCATGTGAAGGAAAAAAAGGGAAAAGATCTGTGATATGTGATATTTTGCTAATGTAATGATAATGATCCTTAACTCAATTTGTCAATCAATATGTTTCAATATTTCAAGGTCTTTTACATATATATTAAATTATTTCTGTCTTCAATGCTGTTTGAGGAAAACAAATCTGGACTAATAGCATCAATGGACTTGTTGATTCTAAATCTTACTACTACTACTACTACTAATAATAATAATAATGTATCAACACAACAAAATAATAATGTTGATTGTATGAAAACAAACACGCAGATTAGTGTGTAAGTAGATGAGTCACTATAAATCTTTAATGATAATCACAATGAGTAACAATCAAAAAAGTACTGGTTACACACTGCTGATAAAAGTTTATACGCCAGTTACAGCAATTACTATGATTTACGGCCTATGGCGAGATGCACACCATTCATACTTAGCCTGAAAATTTCAGCTGTCTGTGACTTACGGTTCAAGCTGCACAAATGTTTTGTAGGACATAATAATTTAAGAGAAACAGAACAATTACAAGAGAGTTCTAAAAATGGTGGCCATGAATGATTATTATTTTTGCTTATTGCATTAAGGATCCATGTTTGCATTAGTAGGAGATTGTTGCACTTTTGGGACTCTTCCAGTTACATGGACTGAGCTCACATTGCTTTCTTTTACTACAATTTTCTGAGAGCTTCTTGTTGAGGAACATTGGTCAAAGTCAGTAGTTAAAGTCAACTTTAATGTCATACAAGTGTACAGAGAGACGAGACGACAAGTCACCAGTTTTTACAGTACACGTTTGAGAAAGTTACAATGTCTGGGTCTGATTGATTGTCTTTTGAAGCAAATTATTTTCTTGCATTTAAGCTCAAGTCCTTAGATCAGAGTTTATAGCTGAACAATGTAAGTAGCATGTTGTGTGTGTGTGTGTGTGTGTGTTTTGGAGACTAACTTCAATCTCAACACCTACAATCTGGGGACCAAACCCTAGCTTTCAAAGATGAAAATGGTGTCCTTGTTTATTTTTGCCATGATACATTTAGTATTAAAACGAGCACAAAACTGTCATTTTCTTTATTGAGATTAAGGGTGAGGTGTCTGCTAGAAAAGCAGATAACACCTGCAAGAAATAACCACATTTGTTCCATTTTACACGTTTATTAATTAAACTATTGATCACAATTCTAATATTTTCTGATAACTATGCTGATTAAAAAGCAAATGATGAGCATGAGATGAAACGCTAAAACAGAAATGAGACTCTTACTCAAGTAGTATTCTAATGGTTGATGTAGTTTTCACTGGAAGGATTTTCTTTGCAAGGAATCTTAAGTGTGAGTTTCAGGAGAACACGGCGGTAGAGAATTAGAAATCACGGTTTGAGATGATGTAACCTGGAGTTCAGACGTTTGGGAATATAAATAAAGTCTTCATGAAGACAACTGTAAGTAATTTGACACAACTGCTGAGGTTCACTGCTGTTCAGTCCTCCCATTTCCAGCAGAAACACTTAATCCACAAGAAGTAAGACTGGGGCCGGTGGAGTTCTTCTCCTTCTCACCTCAGCTGCTCACTAAAAACATACAAAGTTATAAAGTCATAAGTTATGTGTCATGCAATATGCAATACATAATTCTAAACCCTATGCATAGCTAGAAGACTTATGTTCAGCTCAGACCAAGATCCCTTCAGCAGGACACAGTAGCGGTTACATCCTCTCAACATCAACAGAACTACAGGGGCAAAGG
>JAVGVS010001606.1:0-17835 GCA_032718565.1 Distichodus sexfasciatus
TATAATCTCGTTTTATATTGTCACATTTTTATGCTCTAGATTCATTCTTTTATTCAGAATTTTGTACATTTTGTTCCTTTACAGGTGTCTTTCGATTTTAATGTTTAAGGTTCCCTATTTTGTCAGGCAAAGCTCTGAACACTAGAATTGCAACATTTTAATATAATAACCCAGTGTGTAAAATTGCGTTATGCCTATAATTTAACGTTAAATGTAGTCTAAGTCTGTTTGCTAATTTTGTTTGATCTTTTGATGCATGCAGTTGGAACTTTTTGTAAAACCCTAAAACTGGTAACATCCAGCAGCAGCTGAGTCGCGTTGCTGTTTCTAGCGTTATCTGTGTTTGCAGTGGGAGCGGGGAGCTCAGTGTTTTCTAACTGTATGTGAGTGACCGTCGTTCTTATCAGTGTCAGCGATGCTGCAGTTTCCACAGGAGATAACTAGTGTGAAGCAGGATCTCCAGGCGTTAAAGTGCAACTACACCAACAGATACCACGCAGTGACGAATAGTGAGGTGGAGCTTTTAGAATAACATAGGTTTCCTTACAATATTAATCGTGTCGTTATCGTTTGAGTGATTATTTGTCACAGCACACAGTGCACCACAACCAAGAGTGAGCTCTGCACTTTGCCCGTCTGTGAAGCAGCAGCAGTGGGCAGCGCCTTGGGAGCAGTGCTTGTGGACGGTACCTTCCTCATAAGCACCTCCGTGGTACCTTTACCGGTCCGGGACTTGAACCCACAACTTTTTGGTCACGGGGACAACTCCCGAACCGTTACGCTAACCCCCAGTTTTTAAGGACTGTCATTTTAATTGTTAATTTAGTCTTAATTCTTTCAAAATGTGTGGTTTTCTGGACCGAGAATGAGCGCGATGTGAGTGAACTTATTTAGACACGCTGCAGTATCATCGATTAACTCTTCAACTTTCTCAATTAATCAATGAGTTGGATGCTTCTAAGACATTTAAATGGTGTTCATTGGAAACCTGGTGCCAATGACATTCATTTCACTTTACTAATCGGTCAATTGATAGTTCGTATTGATTAGTTGTTGAGGTCTAATATAACACAAAACATTAGAAACTAGAATCTCAGAATGAAAATGTAAAAGTTTTTGTGTTATTTTGCGGTGTGAAGCTCTCAGTATGTCCAACTCCAGACGGCTGAACTCGAATTGTGATGTCAGTAGGAAATAATACATTAATAGCACGAGATTTATTAATGTGTCGTTCGGGAAGTGAGACAGCAGGTCCAGTGAGTTTATGGCAGCTGGATTTGTCTTCGTTCATTCTCATAAAAGAGCGAGTTTAAGTCATTTGTTCTTTTTTTTTTTTTTTTTTGTCGTCAGATTGCGTCAAGTTGCGATTTCAAATCTTTCAGCTCGAATCCCACGCAGCTTGTGCTCAAAGTTCTCGTCCGTCTTTATTTAATGTCATTAGTGTCTTTGGGTGGAGCGCTGTTTTAATCCGTCATTTTAAAACCGTTTAAGTGTAAGGATTTCGTCTGGGTGAGGTTAAGCTAGGCCTGGACAACATCTTAAGTGCTGTGATATGAACAATATTTGGAAATGAAATGATTTTGCTGTTGCTTGAACAGTTTCTACGAAGCACAGTTTGTAGCGTGTGATTTCTGCGTTCTAAAAGCAATCCTCATTGTGACGATTTTAAATCCAGAAGCGGTTCACAGACACATTTCTTACCCAAACTTTGTGGTCACTTGAGTCCATGTTCTTTTTTAAGCATTTAATTTTTTACTTATTATTAAATGACAAGTCTGTTAAAGTCGTTAAAGCAGCTGCTCCTACGCTACCTAACAGTAGTCAGACAATTAGCTGAATTGGTCATACATTAATATTTATTTGCATTTGAAGTATTATATGTGAAATAAATATATGTACTACATAAAATGTGTTTTGTTTATGGCTGTCCTATAAAGTTGTTTCTATGCAATTAATTAGATTCATATCTAACAGTGACGAATATGAATAATAAAATATGAATTTTGAGTAAAATTGGATGGGAAAAAAATATAAATGTGTGTTGTATGTAGACATTTGGCTAAACGTCGTTCCGGCTGCTTGTCCACTCCCTTTAGCCGGCAGTTTTGTTATCTCTGACCTGCAGAATTTATGCTCGTTGGGGTGTGTGTGTGTGTGTGTTTCGGTCTGTACGGAGTACGGCTGGACGATGCGACCTCAAGTCAATATCGTGATTGATTTACATTTTTTACCTTGATTATGATTAACGAACAAATATCTGGGGTTATTTTTTCTTTAAGTTCACCCCTCTTAAATAAAACGATGATAACGTTGGTTTGTGGGGCAGTTGGTGGCGTAACGGTGGGGCGTTCCCTCCCGCCCCCGTGATCAGAAGGTCGCAGGTTCGAATCTAGGGCCGGTAAAGTTACCGCTGAGGTACTCGTGAGCAAGGTACCGTCCCCGAGCACTGCTCCCCGGGCGCTCGTTAGCTGCCCACTGCCTCTTCACGGATGGGTCAAATGCAGAGGTCACTTTTGGTTGTGGTGCACTGTGTGCTGTGCTGTGGTGTGTTCACAATGACAAATAATCACTTACTGTACTTGCGTGTCAGTAAACTTCGCTGAGTGTGAGTTTTGAGTGATATTTTCAGCTGTATTCTGAATAAGACACAAACGCATCCACACCACTAGGTGTCAGCAGCACGACTTCAAGCCACAGCGTTGAGTCTTTTTTTATGAAGGTGTTTAAACGTTCGAACGAGGTTTAGAGCGGTTAAAAAGTTCCCCCCTTTTAGCATGTTTTATGAATTGATTGATGAACTTCTTGCTCTCTGGGCACGCCGGGCAGAGTGTGTATTAATAGAGTTCTTTTTAAAAACATATTTATCAAATTAAACCATGTAACAAAAAATGAAAATAATCGTCATGACCGATTCGATTCATTTTGTGATGAATTGCCCAGCCCTAGTGTGACGCCTGATGGTGACGTTTTCCCGCTGTGGGTTGATGTTGTCTCCTCACTGACGTGCGATTCGTTCCGGTGTCGGCAGGGTGACCCGAGGGCGGCGGTGGTGTCGGAGCGGCTGGGTCTGGGTCAGCACCTGGACCTGTCGGACACCATGGTGCAGCAGAAGCTGGACGAGATCCGCGAGCAGATCAAACGCGAGATCCGCAAGGAGCTGAAGATCAAGGAGGGAGCGGAGAACCTGCGCAAGGTGACCACCGATAAAAAGCGGCTGGCCTACGTGGACAACATGCTGAAGAAGTCCAGCAAGAAGGTGGACGAGCTGCACCAGGACCTGCAGGAGCTCAACGCTCACATCGTGGTCAAAGACCCCGAAGATCTGCCCTTAGGTACGTTGGGTTATTCTCATTGACACGCGCAGGTAGAGCTGGGCCGTTTATCGAGGGCCGCCGTTTGAGGCGCTCATTTTCTCTCTCTCGTTCGCCCGCGTGTGCTGTACGTCCGGCCGATGTATCGAACGCCACACATCCAACCCGTGCTTGTTTACCCGCCGAGGACGTAAAGCAGAGGCGGAGTCTGGAGCGAGTTGCTGTAATTGCTTTTTACGAGTCTCGATTGTGTTATCGGGAGAAGTCCAACAGGTTTCCTTTGTCTGCTTCGGTGCATAACAGTCGACTTCGCCGCGTCTGATTCCAGTCTGGACTTGAAGCAGTGAGCTCATCTGTCAGCGTTGGTTCTGTGCCCGTTTTCTCGCTGATGCCCTTGTTTTCCAGTTCCTTCAGTCTGATCTCACCTCAGGCGCTGTGGGGCTCTAGAAGCCTTAATGACACGTGTGAAGATCGGTGTGTGTTGTGTAGGGCTGCAGCAAATGATTATTTTTGTAATCTAATAATCTATCAATTATTTTAGCGATTCATCGAGTAATCGGATACATTTAAAAAACTAAAAAACAAAAATGACAGTACATTTGTTATTAGGCTTGTTGTAGCGTGAGTAGAAGTTAGTCATATATGCTTTATGTTGTTGTATGCAATTGAAGATGAAGAAACATGAAGTTCAAGGGTCATTTTGGCCAATAAAATGAGTTGGCCTTTCTGGAAGAGAACTGCATTTCCCACAATCCCCCACGCACGCCACGGAGCCGCGTCACAATAAAGGGTTCAGCGCGTTCCGGAACGAACTATGGAAAAAAATTGATGGGAAAATCGTAATAAATGGCAGTATTGTGAGTGGAACGCTGGTTGTTGTGGTTATTTATCAGCTACAATATGCGTTTTGTCCGTAATAAAGGGGACGTTTTGACGGAAACGGAGCGTTTTAGCGAGTAATGGCACTTACGCCGGCGCTCGCGCGGTGACAAACACGGCGCGCGCGTTTACATGGCAAAAAATGTCATTTATGCGTTTTTATGCATTTACTTCTGTTTTTGTGCAGGGAATATCTCACAAATACGTTCACACACAGAGGGATCTATTCTCGCCTCGATCGCGCCACTGAAAATACTGTGCGTCATTAATAAGCGTCTGTGTGAAACGCAAGCGGCGCACGCTGTAGCGAGTAAAATGACTTAAACGAAGCTTCCGTTCTAGAAAATTTGCCTCGACCATTTTTTGTAATGGAATTATTCGAGTTATCCGTTTCAGCTCTAGTGTTGTGTATAAAAATAGCCTTTGTGCTTGTTCAGTTTGTTTTAACTTGGGCCAGTCGGACGGTAACGCTTAGGGAGTCGGCCCTGTGATTGGAGGGTACCGCTTCAAGTCCTGGACCGGTAAAGGTACCTCTGAGGTACCGTCCCCAAGCGCTGCTCCCCGGGTGCTGCGCTTCAGCCCCTTCACGGATGGGTCACATGCAGAGCTCACGTTTGGTTTGGTCTCACTCAGAGACCACAGGGGGGCGATATAACGTTATTTTGCTCGTTAACCGTGCGTAATTACGCATTCCTTTCTGAGCCGGCCATTTCTCGTTGGACCCAGAGTGCCCGTTGACGCCGGACGCGCCCAGCGAGGCGAGGATGTGCACGAGCGGCGGCGGCGGCAGTCGACTGGCCGCCCTGAAGAAGCAGATCGACATCGAGCTGAAGGTGAAGCAGGGCGCAGAAAACATGATCCAGATGTACTCCAGCGCTTCCTCCAAGGTAAACTCACCTGTACGCTCGTTTAAACGCCGGCTGGACGCAGGGCTGGACGACACCACCAAAATATCCTGATACGAGTTGGCTCATGTACAGATAACCTTATATCCCATCATTCATTCATATCACAGTTTACAAGAGCTGGGCCATATGATCACACCTGTTATTACGATTTGTTATGTTGATCGATCTCGATCTTTATGATGACATAATATTTATTAAGGTCTCGATAAATGTTGAGTTCGTTGTGTCTACATTGATTTGTCACAATATTTATCATGATTTGGGATATATTTTTTGATATTTCGTGATAAAGTAATTGTTTTTCTGTATCGATAGCCGTGATATTTTTCATGGAACAAATTATATTGTGAACGTTCTTGATTAATATGTCCAGTATGTCAGTCCATATAGAGATGTTGATCAATCGTGGTGTTTATCATCAGAAATCATTTCACTGTCTCGTTATAGGTTATACACAACATCAGTATTGTGCAAAAATAATCTGTACCAACAATAAAATAATAATGAACATATATATAACAATACGTTATATATCAAGATATATTTGAAGATGATGTAGAGCTTAACGATATGGTCAAAATATCTCAATTTTTTTCTGTACGATTCGATTTACATCACGATAACATTTCACATTATTATACTGACCGTCTATCTTAATAATACACAAAATAGTCAAATTTTATGGATTATTGTGTTTATTTTACTTAATGCGTGGGAAACCTAAATCTGTACTGGTGAAAAGTGACCCATTCTCACATGGGCTCACCGTTAAAGCTGCAAACTACTAGTTATTTTTGTTAAAAAAATTGGTTTCTCCCTCCAAAATTTGCATATGAACCGGCTCCATGGAAACAGCCTTGAGGAATTTGGGTGGAATTTTGTTTACTCGTCCTCGCCCCGTTCACACCAGGGTGTTTCCAGGTCGAGTCTCTTGGGGGAAAAGTCTGTTATAATCGTCTTAATGATACGACTGCACCGATGCAACTCGTTCGCCTCCGATACCGATACCTGATGCCTGTGTGTGGGTCGATCCCGAGTATTGATCCGATATCACTGTGTGATTGATAATCAGTATGTTTCTGTGTGAGGAGGAGACTGCTCTCTGTATAACGGATATGAACACCGTGGTGTGATTTAGTGACGCTCCCTAACACTGCAGCACTAAAAGCATCAGGAACGGTGAGATCTTCAGTAAGACCTGGTGTAGTTCAGCACGTTAAACAGGAGAACGGTGGGATTTGATCAGCGTTCGGGCTTGTAGTGTGTTGTCTTGCTTGTTCTGATCGCTATCGTGTGTGTGTAGGAGCGTAAGCTGTTGGCCACGGCCCAGCAGATGTTGCAGGACAGCAAGATGAAGATTGAGTTTATTCGGATGCAGATCCTCAAAGCCAGTCAGACTCACGAGCTCAGCTTCGACAACAACGACGTCATGGGTAACTTACGCACTGCCGACACTGTATCGCTTTATATGAAAACGACTGACAGACGGACAGACAGATGGCTAGATAGACGGACAGATATGGACAGACAGAAGAGTAATCAGGTCGGTCAGATGAATAGACAGACAGACGGACGGACGGGTGGATGGACAGACAGATGGAGGACGGACAGACAGGTGGACAGACAAATAAACAGACGGATATATAGACAGACGGATGGACGGGGACAGACGAATAAACAGACAGATTGCTGGATGGACGGACAAATAGACAGACAGACGAATGGACAGACAGACGAATTGACAGATTGCTGGATGGACGGATGAATAGACAGACGGACGGACAGGTGGATAGACAGACAGATGGAGGACGGACCAACAGACAGAGAGGTGGACAGACAAATAAACAGACAGACGGATAGACAGATGGACGGACGGACGGACAGACAGACAGGGGGACAGATGAATAAACAGACAGACAGATTGCTGGATGGACGGACGAATAGACAGATGGACGAATGGACAGACAAATAGACAGACAGACGAACTGACAGACAGATTGCTTAATGGACAGACGGACAAATGGACAGATAGCTGGAGGGACAGACGAATAGACAGATGGACAGACGGATAGCTGGACGGACAAACGGGTGGACAGACGGACAGACAGACAGATAGATTGCTGGACGGACGGACGAATAGACAGACAGACGAATTGACAGACAGATTGCTGGATGGACAGACGAATAGACAGACGGACGGACAGGTGGATAGGCAGACAGATGGAGGACGGAGCGACAGACAGAGAGGTGGACAAACAGGTGGACAGACAGACAGACAGACAGACATATAGATTGCTGGACGGACAGACGAATAAACAGACAGACGGATAGACAGATGGATGGACGGACAGACGGGGACAGATGAATAAACAGACAGACAGACAGACAGATTGCTGGACGGACGAATAGACAGACAGACGAATGGACAGACGGACAGACAAATAGACAGACAGACGAATTGATAGACGGATAGACAAATTGACAGACAGATAGCTGGAGGGACAGACGAATAGACAGATGAACAGACGAATAGACAGATGAACAGACGGATAGCTGGACGGACAAACGGGTGGACAGACGAATGGACAGACGGACAGACAGATAGCTAGCTGGATGGACAGACAGGTGGAGGACGGACAGACAGATGGACAGATATATGTATAGACTTATTCTTCATTCTGGAGTCTGTAGCTGCCGTTGTTCAACATGAGGTGAAAAGCTGAGATGAGGCTGAAAAACAAGAATATAACCATACACACGTCTGTAAATATTAATGTGTGTGTGTGTGTGTGTGTTCCAGCCAAACCCATCATCAGTCCTCTGGACCTGCGTGTAGAAGAGCTCTGCCATCACGCCCGCATCGAGCACGCCGTGGCAGAAGGAGCCAAAAACGTGATGAAACTCCTCAGCTCCGGCAAACTGGCCGAGAAGAAAACACACTCCGAGGTGTGGGAGCTGTCTTACGCTTCTCTCACACACACACACACACACACACTCGCGTTGGCATGATGGATATCAAAAGAATCTTTTCGTTGCTGTGCTTTTTCTTTTTGACATTAAAAGTCAGAACAAACCACAAACCTAAAATAACAAACACTCTCTATCTACTTAACACCTGCTTCATTAAAAACGACAAATGATTTGTCTGTGTTTGTTTTGGGTGCGAACGTGACGCCACCCGTCACAAAACTTCACACACGGCAGGGTTTTATTCCTCAAACAGCCACAGACGGACAGATAGAGATCAACAGACAGACGGAGAGAGAGATACGTAGACAGACAGACGCTCACTACTTTAGCTTCTCCCCAACACTAACTGTGTGTACTTCGTGTGTTTTGTGTGTGTGTGTGTGTGGTTTAGGCTCAGGCCCGTTTTAACGAGTCGAGTCAGAAGCTGGACCTGCTGAAGTATTCTCTGGAACAGCGTCTGAGTGAACTTCCCAAACACCACCCCAAGAGCAGCGTGATCATGGAGGAGCTGGTGCTGATGTCCTCCTCCTCCCTCAGCCCCCGAAACTCGCTCCTCTCCCCCCACAACCAGTACAGCACCGTCACCAAGCCCGCCGCCCTGACCGGTAACACACACACACACATGCAGCACCTCGGAAGGACAGATGGATAGATACTGTAGATAGATAGATAGATAGATGTAAAGGTAGAGAGATGGCTAGAGGATAGATGATGTTTGTGCTTGGTGTGTGTGTGTGTATCAGGTACGCTGGACGTGCGGCTGATGGGATGTCAGGACCTGCTGGAGAACGTTCCGGGCAGGTCGAAGGTGACGGCGGTGCAGCTGCCCGGCTGGAGCCCCAGCGACATTCGCTCGTCCTTCATGAGCCGCAGCAGCAGGAACCGAGGAACCAGCAGCCGCAACCTGTCCAAACACGACGACCTGTCCAGTTCAGTAACACACGCACGCGTGCGCACACACACACGATGACCTGTGCATTTTAAAGTAAACGAGAGCTGCATTTCCACAAGAAAACACCAGTGTGATCGCTCAAGTTTTGAAGCTGTGACGTGAAAACCGTCTGATTCAATTGCATTGGTGCTGCAGTTTGGTCTGGACTCGGCTTAATCCGTGTCGGTGAACCCTGCCCACAGCGTTAAACCGAGGTGTGTTTCTGTGCAGATGAGATCAGTGCCGTGTTGAAGCTGGACAACACAGTGGTCGGTCAGACGAGCTGGAAACCTGCCAGTAATCAGTCATGGAACCAGAAATTTACATTGGAACTGGATCGGGTAACGTACATACACACACACACACACACATCCCATAAGTGAGTGATTATTTGTCATTGTGAACACAGCACAGCACACGGTGCACCACAACCAAACGTGACCTCTGTATTTGACGCGTGAGTACCGCAGTGGTACCTTTACCGGTCCAGAACCGGCGACCGCCCGATGACGGGGCCAACTCCCTAAAGCCCCCAAAGCTCTTGAACTGGACTCACCCCTCGAATCACATGCTGAACAAAAACTCAACAAATTAGATGAATGTTTTAATAAAGAAGATCCAAATGTACACAGATACAGACACTGGTAGTGGAGGTGCCCTCTAGTGGACAGACTGGGCAGTGACGGCGCTCCTAACACGAGCTTTCATACGTCATTAAACACTGACCTCATTCAGCTACATCTTCATCGTCTCTCTTGAGAAAGTATATTATCATACATCTGTAGAACGGAAGAAAAGACTGACAGACGGATAGACAGATGGGTAGATAGACAGACAGAAGAATAGACAGGTCTGTCGGATGAATAGACGGACGGACAGGTGGACAGATAGTCAGATAGAGGACAGACAGACAGGTGGACAGACGAATAAACAGACCGACAAATAGACAGGTGGACAGACTGATGGAGGACAGGTGGAGGGCTGACGGATGGACAGACGGATGGAGGACGGACGGATGGACAGACGGATGGAGGACGGACGGATGGACAGACGGATGGAGGACGGACGGATGGACAGACTGATGGAGGACGGACGGATGGACAGACGGTTGGACGGACAGATGAAGGACGGACGGATGGACAGATGGAGGATGGACGGATGGACAGACGGATGGAGGACAGACGGTTGGACGGACAGATGAAGGACGGAGGGATGGACGGACAAATGAATAGACGGATGGACTTACGGATGGAGGACCGACAGATGGAGGACGGGCGGATGGACAGACAGATGGAGGACGGAGGGATGGACAGACAGATGGACAGACTGATGGAGGACGGACGGATGGACAGACGGATGGACAGACTGATGGAGGACGGACGGATGGACAGATGGTTGGACGGACAGATGAAGGACGGACGGATGGACAGATGGAGGACGGACGGATGGACAGACGGATGGAGGACAGACGGTTGGACGGACAGATGAAGGACGGAGGGATGGACGGACAAATGAATAGACGGATGGACAGATGGATGAAGGACGGACGGATGGACAGACGGATGGAGGACGGACGGATGGACGGACGGACGGACGGATGGACAGACAGATGGAGGACGGACGGATGGACGGACAGACGGTTGGACGGACGGATGGAGGACAGACGGATGGACGGACAAATAAATAGACGGATGGACTGACGGATGGAGGACCGACAGATGGAGGACGGACGGATGAGCCGACAGATGGAGGACGGACGGATGGATCGACAGATGGAGGACGGACGGATGGACAGACAGATGGAGGACGGACGGATGGACAGACGGACGAATAGATAGACAGACAGACAGATATAGACAGACAGAAGAGTAGACAGGTCTGTCAGATGAATAGACAGACGAACGGACATTACGCTAACACACAGACGTCCAATATCATGTCCATCAGAGCGCTCTTTAGCATCTTTCGAATTTATTCTTACTTCAGAACAGACCACAAACAAGACAGCGTTAGTGAACGTCAGGATCTTGGTGAAATCTGTGATTTTAAGGACGGCGAGTGATATCTGCTGTTAACGATCCTCAAATGTATTGATAAAGCAGGTTTAAACTGTGTGCTGTGCGACAAACGCTAACGCTAAACGGTCTGCAGCAGCTCCTTAAGATATAACATGCCAATTTTACCGAGCGTTCACGTAGACAGATAAATGCAGGCGAGAAGAAGTGAGTTTTGAATATCGGTCGATAATATCGCCGTGCCGTCGTATCGGTCACACAGTTAAGTGTTGTGCTCGTTTGTGAGAGTTAATAAGTGTGATTAATAAGTGTGTGTGTGTGTTGTAGTCTCGTGAGCTGGAGATCTCGGTGTACTGGAGGGACTGGCGCTCTCTGTGTGCGGTGAAGTTCTTGAGGCTGGAGGACTTTTTGGATAATCAGCGTCACGGCATGTGCCTCTACCTGGAGCCTCAGGGGACGCTGTTTGCAGAGGTGAGCTTAATAACAGCCTGAGGTTTGAAGGCGGGTCTGCGCTGTTCGGGGCTGTGCGATATGATGATATGCCAGATGCCGAAATAAAATTCAAAACTCAATATTACACCCTATAAATTCAACAGATAGTTTCTGTATAGTAGACCACATGGACGTGGACTTTCTTCTTTTATATTTGAAATGATATCCTCAAAGGTACGGTCATTTTCCTCCTTTTTAAATCATACCTTGTCTTGCGAGTTTAATCCGTTCCGTGACGGAGCTCGTAACTCAAGTTACTCGTGTGTCGAAATAATTTCCCCCATCGAAATGAACTGAAATGCCGTTAATCCGTTCCCGACCCCCAAAAGACGCCGCATTTTTTTTGTTCTATGTTTTTAAATAAGAAGAATACCACGGCGTATTAGGGCCATTGTATGTCAAATTCTGAGATTAATGACATATATTTGCATGAAAAAACTCGGATATGCTCTGATATTGTAGTCATCTTTACATCTTTACATCTCATGTGAAATATCTTCACGCTGGTCAACCAGTGGATTTACCGTAAATATCTTCAGTAGAGCGGTCAAAACAGAAACTTTTAACATTCTGCTGGAATTGAATTCCTCACCTCAAGAAAGTCACGCTTTTTAGGATGGAAAGGTGAAGTTTTTCAGCCAAATTTATTCCCAACAGTACAGTATAGACCTTCCACCGTTTCAAAACACTACAAACAAAAAATCCATTACCTTACCCCACGCAACATAAACGCTGCTTTTTTCTCGGAAACCTCCGTTGCGACTGGTTTTGCCGTGGAGGGTCACATATGGACAGTTAAGAATGTCAAAATGAAATGCACTTGTATAAAATATAAAAACAAAAGATTACAGGGCCAACGCACACAAAATATCACTATAAAAAGCTGACACCACAACACAATATATTTTTTGAAACACCGTTTTCTGTCCGAAAGCTTTTGTTTCTCTATAAATCATGTAAGAAACATTTTCCAGATAAATCAGATATCATGTGGAATGTGAAAGATTTCTCCCAAAGAGCGACACAAAGCTAAAACTAGACCTAAAATACTGAGGTGAAATAGTTTCAGTATCCACTTTGATTTTACTTGAAACTTTAACCCAGCAAGTGGAATTTGCGTCTGTTTGTGGGTTCGAGTCCGACCTCTGGCAGTGCCAACGCTGGGTCCCTGTAAGTTGCCGTGGATACGAGTGGCATAAACGTGCGCTGTGTGTGCAGGTGACCTTCTTCAACCCGGTCATTGAGAGAAGAACTAAACTCCAGCGACAAAAGAAGATTTTTTCCAAGCAGCAAGGTAAACATGGCGTTCATCTGCGATGCCGAGGTGCGGTAAAGAGGCGGTGTTGGTGGTAGGAGTGAAGTCTGCACCGATACATCAATTCAACGATTATCAAGCCCGTAGCCTCCATAGCCAGAATGAAAACATTGATCACATACTGTATCTGATATATTATATTGATCAGGAGCTGTGCTTTGATTACAGGAGGAGGTGAAATAAGGGTAAAAATGTCAAGCGACGTTTTAGTTTTGGGCTTGGATATGAATGGACGCGATGGTGTTAAATCAGCAGGCGATAGCGTCTCATCTTGATTTTACCGTATTGTGGAAGACGTTTTGATGTTCGGCAGGAGTCGAATCGCAGTCAGTTGACTTGATATAATATAATATATCGCGATGAAGCTCGCCGTTTGAATTAGGGATGCTCCGAACATCCGGCCACCGGAAAATTTCGGCCGAAAATGGCCAAAAAATGCATTTTCGGTTTCGAATTTTATTTTTAACGCGACCGAAACGGTGGTGACGCGAGCAACAACCACAACCTGCACGCGCCAGACTGGATTAGAGTCTGCCGTGTGGGCGCATTTCGATGTATCTAAGAAAGACACACAGAAAGCCGTTTGTAAAGCGTGCAATGCCGAAATTTCTAGAGGGGGTGCACCCACAAAGGCTTTCTCAACGTCGGGATTAATTTATCAGATAAAATCAAAACGTCCCGATCGCCATGCAGAGTATGAAGCACAGAAGAGCCAAGACCCTTCGAGCACACCCACTCCGTCTGTGGCGGACGTTTTTGAAAAAATACACGATTTTAATACACGATTTTGTTATAGGCCTACAGAGAATGTTGTTATATCTTTCAACACTTTTTAAAGCACTTGTTCTGAGTGCACTTTGTTCGTGCACTTCGTTCAGAATATTAAAATGCACTTGAATTCACTTGTTTCATGAGAGAAGATATTTAATTGTATAATATTTCAGATATCTTGCTTTTAGGCTATTCATGAGTGGGGCCAAGTAAAATATTTTATTTCAAATTTGATTTTATATTGTGCATGGTTTGAATGCTAAATCAATATTTTCATAGTTTTGTAACAGATTTATTCTTTGAACCATGAATATTAATTTATGCAATTGCAGTGCTTGACTTTAGTGAGGTAAGCACACACAGTTCCAGCCATAACGGCAATATTACAAAAAAATTGGTCTAATAATTTCTTTCGGTGTTTCGGTTTCGGTTTTCGGTTTTGGCCCCAAAAATTCATTTCGGTGCATCCCTAGTTTGAGTCGACATATTTTAGTCAAGGGGCTCGATCTAAAACTAAACTTGCCAAAATGAACATTGATCCAACGCAAGTGGAAATTTGCATACGGTAATATGACCTCAAATCAATATTGGGTTTTTATAAATATATATTTTATGCTTCACTTAGTGAACGTGAGCTCACACGTGGGCTGTGTCCCAAAGCGTGTACTACTGCACTTAATAGTATGGTGGGTAAGGTGCTCTTATCATACTCTTCTATGTGGTAGTATGCATCTCAGGAAGTAGCCGGGGTCGTAGCTTAACGGCTCTCTACACGCTAGGTAGTGCACATGGAGGGTCGCACCACCTTGACTTGGTACACTACATAGGGCGGGAAGTGACTTTTTACTTAAAATCCTGTGCACTACGCTGGAAACGCGCCGTCCTCGCTCCGCTCTGCTTTCACGCTCGCTCGCTCGATTTTATATATATATAGATATAGATACATAGATAAATGTGTTTATATAAATGTATGTATCGTATATACACGTTCATGTTGTTGTTGTTCAGTGAATTGTGTGTGTGTGTGTAGGGAAGACGTTCCCGAGAGCCCCTCAGATGAACATCAACATCGCTACGTGGGGCCGGATGGTGAGGAGAGCCGTCCCCTCTCTCAACTCCTTCAGCCCTCATCACGGTGGCGAGCTGGCGGCCGAAACGGGGCGGAGCTCTCAGCCGACCACGCCCACTCTGTCCAGGTTTACACACACGCACACGCACACACGCACACATGTACCCACCCTCCAAATTTCGCTTCAGCTACAGTATCTATATTAATATGTTAAGATGAATTATTTCCATCTATTTTTCGTCTGCTTCTCTCTCCTAGCGATCATCCGACGGTCACTAAGCTGGATTTTGATAAAGACGTGACTCCGGGCAATAAGCATTACTCGCTGGTTGGAATCAGAGAGACGCTTCCGGACGACAAGCTGCCCGATAAGGATCAGGTTCAGGTAGCCGCGGGGCGCCCAGAGCCGGTCAGATCCACTTCTAGAGCTTAGAAGCGGATAAAATAGCAAATATTTCTTTGATTGATTGATTGATTTTTTTCGTCTGAACATTTTGTGCCGCTCAAATTCTTAAAGGACGCGCTGTCGGCGTTCGACTTCCTGAACGAGCGGCACGCCGTGGTGATGAAGGACGACCTGAAAGACGCGACGCAGCGCGAGGTCCCAACTCCGGGGTTAGAGCTGCGTTCCGTACAGAACAGCGCCGATATCAGGTAGCGGCGCGACGTACGCCGGCCTCTGTGTCGTCAGGACCAAAGTAGCAGATTTTTTTAATCGGTTTATTTCACGTAAAAAAAAACGACTAACCACAAAAATTCTAAATATCGTCACCGATAATCAGCCTGACCTGTAGTCGCTCGATCCTTAGTGCCAACATCTGACTTTTATTAACCCAGTAATCGACCCGCCAATCCATCCGTTTTTATTATTACTGATGAATTCTTCACGCTCAATAACGTCCCGGTTTCCAGGGACGACGAGGACGAGGAGGAGGACGAGGAGGAAGAGCAGTTTCACTTCAGCCTCCGAGACTTCAAGTGCGTCGCCGTGTTGGGACGAGGACATTTCGGAAAGGTAGAGTGAATCTGCTGGTACTCGGAGTTAGGGCTGAGCCATTAATCAAACCTTTTTAGAAGCTGATGTTCGGACTCGACGTCATCGTGCTCATGGCCATTCTTTCGATTATTGCTAAAATGCTGATGTTTTTCAAAAATTCTATTCAGACGTTCTCCAGTGTGTGTCGTCGTATGAGTTTGCCACCAGGTCCGCGTGTCGTTATTTAAAAATGAACCGCCGTAGACGCCTGGTTATAAAACGTACGCCAGCTTTGGTAGTTAACGATCAGCACAAAAAAGCGCTAAGTAATCGTGATATCGGTTTATGGTCACGTCGTTCAGCCCTGACCGGAGCGTCATGCCGTTGTGTCCTGCAGGTGTTACTAGCCGAGTACGTCAGCACGGGGGAGATGTTTGCCATCAAAGCCCTGAAGAAGGGGGACATCGTGGCTCGGGACGAAGTGGACAGGTAAGTTGGGGGGGGGTCAGTTTTGGAACGTCGGACGATCGAGGAGGCGTAATCGGCTCTCCGCTTACGCGCCTGCGTTCTGCTCTCAGTCTGATGTGTGAGAAGAGGATTTTCGAGACGGTCAACAGCGTCCGGCATCCGTTCCTGGTCAACCTGTTCGCCTGCTTCCAGACTAAAGAGCACGTGTGTTTCGTGATGGAATACGCCGCCGGAGGAGACCTGATGATGCACATCCACGCTGACGTCTTCTCAGAGCCACGCGCCACGTCAGTAACACACACACACACACACACACACACGTATGCTAACCTTAACCCTAGTCTCAAAGCTTTGTAGTTGTAGATGGAAATGCTTTATAATTAGGGATGCACGATAATATCGGAATCATATCGGAATTCATTTCGGAATCGGACGATACTTACTGCTATCAGAACGATGCTGAGATTTGCCCGATATTTCCAGCCGATGGAACGTTCACCAGCAGAACCTCTCGTCTTCGCGCTCAACTCTGCTGCACACGTGAAACGTGTTGAACTACTAAACTGTGTGTTTGCTTCACTTAGCGAACGTGAGCTCACACGTGGGCTGTGTCCCAAAGCGTGTACTACTGCACTTAATAGTATGGTAGGTAAGGTGCTCTTATCATACTCTTCTATGTGGCAGTATGCGTCTCAGGAAGTAGCTGTAGCTTAACGGCTCTCTACACGCTAGGTAGTGCACATGGAGGGTCACACGCGCCCTATTTGACTTGGTTACACTACATAGGACGGGAAGTGACTTTTTCTTAAAATCTTGTGCACTACGCTGGAAACGCTCCGCCCTCGCTCCATTCTGCTTTCACGCTCGCTCGACTCGGCGCCGTGTTAGAAATGTCGGCGCTACTTTTGTGGCAAAATCGGAACTTGAGTGAGCAAATGATCGGCGGATATAAGCATGAAGCACGTGGGATGTCGGCTTCGGCTGACGACTCCCGTATCGTCGTATCGTGCATCCCTATTATCATTTTTCCTAACGGACACGGCTCCTCGCGTACCGTAACGAATGGTCGCATCGTGGTCTTTCCTGTCGTTCCGGGAACAGCCCGGTCCTCACAGCCCCGTGAACGTGTTAGAGCTCGTGATGAGACACTCGTGAATGTGTTGTGATGAATAACGAGGCTGTGTTCCTGCAGGTTTTATGCAGCTTGTGTGGTTTTGGGATTACAGTTCCTACATGAACACAGGATCGTGTACAGGTGAGGCGCGTGACGGTCAGTCTGCATGTAGTCGGTGTGGTGGAGTTTGTGGGCTCTGGACAGACTGGTGTTGTGTAAAACCTGCAGGGATTTGAAGCTGGACAACCTGCTGCTGGACACCGAGGGCTACGTCAAGATCGCAGACTTCGGCCTGTGTAAAGAGGGTGAGAGAAAACTCCACACGTTGCCTCAAACAGCTACACACAGTAACTACACAACCGTCACTACGTCTCAGGGTCACACCACACTCGGCGTTTAGTGTGTGTGTGTGTTTGTGTTGTGTTGCATGTTCAGGTGAGTGTTATGAATGTTTGTTTGTGGTCTGAGTGTCTGTTCACAGTGTTATTTTGTTTAATTTTGTGGGTATTGTGTAACGGTACAGGAATGGGGTTTGAGGACAGGACCAGTACGTGTGTGTGTGTGTGTCTGTGTGTGAGCGTGTGTATCTTGTGTAACGGTGTGTGAGCGTGTGTAT